>JAYMFT010058085.1:0-15008 GCA_038088735.1 Panulirus argus | reverse complement strand
TCAAGATCTTTCTTCTCATGACCAGGTGCATAAGCACTAATGATCACCCATCTCTCACCATCCACTTTCAATTTTACTCACATCAATCTGGAATTTACTTCGTTACATATATATCTTTGATTTATGTATATCTTTGGATAACACCACATGAAAATATATTTCAAAATATATTGCAGTGTTTAATTGCGTATGTATACACGTTTACAAATGTATTTACATATGCACACACAAATGTAAATATAATTATGTCTGCATGTAATTTGTATGCCCACACATACATGCTCTCTGTTCTGTAATATCTGTAATACCTCGGTTGTATATTTTCAGCCAAATGGCTGTCTACATCCAATAAACCGTTCTCGTATTTATCTTATATACATTATATACTTTGGTACATGTACAATAATGACTCTAATTTGTGCATTAAGGTGTACGTATGTACACGTCTTTGCAATATAGACATGGTTTCATTAACCTATGTGTATTCACATATGCAATGGGTCCATCCATTTTTAAGTAGAGGTAATCTGTGTATGAAACAGCTTTTGCAGTTACACCTTCAGTTAGTTTTTCCGGTGCCTAATTGGTATTGCATAGCAGGTTAAAGAAGGAGAATGATTCCTAGGGAACCTTGAATTGAACATTCCTTACTCTTTTGGACACAGCTCTCAGATCTGGTTCTATTTTCATTTCTGCAACGAGCAGTATCTAACCTTCAAGTAGAACCATCTGTCCACTTCTTATCGTGACCTTCTTCAAGCCAAATTATCCAAGACTGTTTCCCGTGCACATCATCAGATCTTTAATCTCTAACATCCCTATTGCTCTAAGGGTGGCGTTTGTCTCTACTGCAGTACAAAAACTCTCAATGCTGTCCTTGTGGATATTTAATGCCCTTATTATGATGCAGTTTTTTATTAATGTAACCTATGCATTTGCAGTTTATTATTAATCTACCCTCTGTATTTTACCTTATTTCATACATTTTCCCACCAACTCCGTGAACTATGTACATCTCTTCATTTATGTGACCTAGGAAACAATGCTTTTTTCACATCTGTGTGTTAAAATCCTCTTTACAGGATGTTCCAATGAACACCACAAAGATTTATTAGGCTCTGCCAGTCAATCTTTTTCCCTCTTAACAATCTGGCATAGATAATCCTACAAGTTTCCAACTGCCAAGACCAGCCTTGCAACACATTTAACCATTTTTTTTTTTTCCAAACACTCTTGATTTACATAAAACTATTTCTTCTCCCTAAAGAACTTCTAGCTTCAAGGTTATTTCTATCACTTCTAAGTAGAAACACCAACTCTCTTATTCCCTTTTTGAAACTCCTACTTTGGCACAGCAGGAAAGCTCTGTGATCATTCCTGCACTGCTTGTTTGCTGACTTTTGCTGGGGTAGGTATTGCATCAGTGGCTAGGATGGACTTGCTATGCAAGTACAATCTCTGTAAAGACCTTTTCACTCTAAATTGGAGTCCATTCTTTCTCTGCTACTAATTATTAGAAACCCCTGGAGAAGGAGTCTTGTTATTGAACAATATATGTACGTGCATAAAATTGCAAGATATTGTGCCATGAAGCAGTTTCTCCAGAAATAGCTACCAGGATTGTTAGCATACTCTACAGTGTTGCATGGCTGAAGATCAAACCGTGGCACTTGCCATTATATACTAGTTTATCCGTTGAGGAAAGGAAGCCCATGGTTTCTCACAATAATGTATTTTTTGTGCAGAACATATTAAAAGAAATCTGAAAATAAGCTACAAAGGATCAGCATAAGCTTCGACAATTATGATTCCTTGATTTGGACTGCCTGAAGCTTGGTCCTGCTGGTTGTGGGCAGTCACACACTGGCCTGCTTCACTGTTGGGTTGAAAGTTTTGTTGCTCCTTTTCCAGAATGGCGTTGATCCGGCGTAGCTTCGATAAAATTTGGCTAAGAACATCGTTAGTTTGTTTATATGCATCACGCTTTAGAAAAGCGGACTCTACTTGGGATTCCAGACGCTCTAAACGACGACTAACATTATAGGTAGTCTCCAGCTGCCTCACCCGGCCTAGGATATCCTTTTCTCTGCCTCCAAATTGATCACTTTCCCTTGTGGCCCGTCGCAAACCTGGGCCTCTAACTCCGCTGCCTCTTGTATGTACTGGAGTTCTGCTGCCTCCAAACACTGGTTTGTGATCTACTGGAACTAGAAGTAAAAGAACTGTAATGCTCATCTTTGAATATGAAATCAAATGCATGAAGAAACCATTTACTGTCAGTAAATACTGTTCTATAACAGGAGCAGAGCTTGCATTGCATACGATACTAGATCAACTGACGTACAAATATGTAAAAATCTATACACTTTTGCTGACTTGTCTCCTTTCTGCCACCACCACTGGATTATGGATATGCAAAAAAAAACTTTTCCCAAGATTAACTTCTCAATGTCCACAGAATCATTGTCACTATTATTAGTGCCCCAAAGATTATCACTAATTAGCCACTACTTGGTGTTGAGGGATAGGCCAGGCCTATACCTTCCCTCACTGTGTGATATGGGTAATGGCTTCGAGGCTGCATAGCAATCATTAGCAGGAAAATAATGGACTTCTTTGGAGTGAGATCCTAAACAAGGCTATACCCCTTTTACCCTATCACAATGATATAGCCTCGCTGAAGGGGACTTTTCACAGGCAGTGTAACCAAATGCAGGCAGAGTCTGGTAATGCCCAATCCAAGGTTAGTCCTATTGGGAAAATATTTTTACCAGATCTGCTTCTTATTTGAAGATAGGCAGTAAGTTATGAAGAAAAAAGATGAAAGCAGACATTTCCACATTCTGTCTGTGAAGTAAAAAAAGGCATAACTCAAATCAGCCAATCCTCTAATCGCAAATAATCATGCCATGTTCGTAAGACGTAGTAAACCACTGGATGTTGTGTGACATAACCAGAAAAAAGATGCATGTAAGCAGATGACTTAAAAGAAAAAGCTAAATAACATATATTAATTAATCAGCAGACCATTGGCTCCTTTCTAAGTTGTTTCTGTAGTGATAAAGATCAGAAATTCAGAGATAAGCGTGATAGAAAAGCTTATGAAGATAACTTATGGTTAGAAATGAGTGTGCTGATGGTGAAATTAAAAAGTGTCCAAATTAATGGAGTGGAAATAACAAGTTACAGCAATGTGAAACAGGCTAAAAAAATCATTAACAAAATATTCAGAAATTTGAGAACTGAACATGAAAGTAATTAGAGAAGGAAGGTGGATCAGTTTGAAATTAAGGTATTCTGCTTAAGAAATAAGGATGGTAAGACAGAGGCAGGAAAGACTGCAAAGACATGAGACTAAAACTGTCTCAGAATCACGAGGGATAAGCTGTGAGAAGAGGAGGATGGAAGAAATGCTGCTTTCAACTTGGTACTTGAAAATGAGAGAATTTCCCAGACTTACTATTGGTAATGACATTTACTGAATTTGCAATGTCTTTAACTTTGTTATAAAGGGGCCATAGCGGAACAGAACCGGTAGCTTCAGCCTCATTCTGGTGAAGATGGAGGCCCTCTTGCAAGCTGATCCACTTGCGTTGACACTGTTCACTGTGCACATCCTGGCCTTGCATGACCATTTGCTCGGCAATTTCCTGTTTTGAAATGAATATAAAATTATTTCACGGAGAAGGATAAAGTAAAGGAATAAACTTAGAGAAAGAAGAGTGAAGATAAAAACAGGACTTCCTTATATGAAGATCCAGTACAAATAGTTTTTATCAACATGATTACTACCTTAGTGAATAGGTAGAATACTGTCAAAAAGGTGGGTCTGTGGGACCCATAATGTTAATTCATGTATCAGATAATGGAACAGTTTTAAAATCTTCCTTAATCTTTCATTTTTAGTTACAAAAGTCAGTTCTATCATAGAATATCTACTCATCAGTTGCTTGAATGAAAAATTTGAATATAAATTACCTAATAACAAAAAACACTAACCATCCATATATTGTCGATGGACGTAGAGGGAGAGAGGAAGGCATCCCGATGCTTAAGAATGAGATCCAGCAGAAGATGTACTGCTAAATCAGTCCACACAAAACCCTCTGTTGGGCAGAAACATTTTATCACTTTATTTCCTTTACTAAATAGGAATATGCATGCATATATGTATGCAATCAGTCATCTGTCCATCCACCCATTCTTTCAACCATCCAACTAACCATCCACCTAGTGGCATCATATTGAGAGCTTTGGGGCCCTAGGGCCAAAGTATTGCTTCCCTCCTCCTTTGGCAGATCTCTTGAAATATGTCATGAAACCAAATATAGTGTATGCAGTATATATTTATGAATAAATAATACATTCTTTACACATTTCCAAATTTCTGGTAATTTCGCAAATCTATCTACACACAAACCAAGTTGCTTATCTATCAACCTACAAACACACCCAGCCACTCATCCCACCTTTTTGCCAACAGATCTAACAGTTCATCCACCAGTCAATCAACCTATCTACTCGTCCAGCTACTACTCAGTCTATCCTGCACCAGATCATTCTATCTGTTCACCCACCTACTATCTCATCATATTCTTGCTCAGCTCATATTAACCTAACCAATACCTTTCATCCATTCTGAAGACAAATATACCTCTACTCACCCACCCACAAGTATACACCAACCTACTCTGCAATTAGACTAGGATATAACTTCTGTTCAAAGAAGAGAGGTTAAGAGACAGGGTCTAGCAAGTGTAAAACTAAGAGACAGGGTCTAGCAAGTGTAAAACTATTTCCCTAATTGCAAAAATTGGTAGAAAAAGAAGGGTACTCATATACAAAATATAAACATTCATACTCCTGCTCATGCACTCACTCACCATCAACAGTTATCTCTTGGTAATCAGTGAGAGATGTCCTGACTTCTGGGACTGAAGCTGCACCATGATTCATCCTGAAAGTACACAGTCACATAGTGGATCAAATCTAATAGCATTTCTACCTTTTGTTTCACACTGGACTTTGTTAAAATGTTTGCATGATATACTAAAAGAAAATATCTATGCAATGAAGAGCATGATCCATTTAGAATGTCAATATTATGTGACAAGTCCCATATTCAAACCATGGTGGCACAGTATAGACAAAACATTCCTAAACATATGTGGTCATTGATCTCCTCAACACATTTAAGTGCTTTAAAATAAAGGCTAAATATCACTGGCAGGTATTTTATTGTACACAAATATTCTTATACACAGCATGATACTGTGTATAAGAATATTTGTGTACGATAAAATATGCATTAAAACTGTATCTAACCTGTAGCTGTGGACACTAATAGTGTTCAAGGAGCTAGTGATTTTATATTAAACAATTAGTTTTAATTTAAGATAATCAATGTTGATTATATAACCCTAGGACTTTTATGGGGCTCCTGCAGCATCAAGGCTGTGCTCCAATCACAGCATGCAAGTAAAATACTGCCTTAAAGTATCCTGATATATTTCATTATCATTAAAAGGCTATTTGATACATTAAAAATCTAAATGTAGCAAAGGATGAGTGAGACCCTGAGACCCACACAATTGGATATAATCATGAATTTCTGACTGATATCTAGCTTTCTAAGCAAATCTGATCTAACATCGAGTTGTAGCCCTACCTATATACTCTCCTGAGTATATTTAACATTCCTTCCAGACATGATTAAATGCATACACCTACTGTGCATACAGTAAATCATGGGGTAGCAGTAAACACAAACGAAAGCATCTTACCATATGGTGAGATGCAACTGATTAGTAATTTTCTGTAACATCATTGAAATATGCATGATAAGCACACAAATACCTCAAAATATGCAGTAATATTTTATCATTAAGAGAAAAGATTCTTTTAGACATTACAAATATAACGGTAAATTTTTTTTCTTCAAAATATCACAAGTAAAGGCATATGTGTCAGAAGCCCATGCAATGTACCCTAACACCTAAAATATTGCAAGTCCAAAATGGCACAAGTCAAAACATTGCAGCTCAGTATACTGGTGTATGTTTCATAATTCATCAATAACATATACACAAAACAATGTACATTAGCTTTACTTATAACAGGGCCCTTCCATATATATTGGTAAATCAACAGTGGCATTGTAGTGTGTTATATTGTCATGCTATACTTGCACTTACAAGTAATAAACCAAAAGAAAAGAACTAACGCTTGCTCTCTCATTCCAAGGGGGTCAATCTCCTTGCCAAGGATATGGTGCAGTGCATCAAAGTATTCAAATCTGTAGCCAGTGTCACCATGAATCTGCTTTTGCAAGACTTTCACATAGGTGCCCTGGGGACAAAGTGGAAGTGAATTAAGCGGTGATAACAGAGCAAGCTTTAAAGAGTTACAATCATTTATTGAATTTACAAAGAGTAAAAGAAATTTACAGAACAAACTAATCATATTAGGGATGCTAAATACAAGGTTTATATCAACTAATAGCTATACTTTCATGCTCATTTGATTATTACATTTCACTTAAGATATACAATTTCCTCAATCCTTCCTATACTCTTTACATTTAAAAAAATTAGCAACAAACGATCCACACCCCTGAAAAGGACGGTCATGAAAACCCTACACAAAATCCAGCCCTTTACTCTTACTGGCAAAATGCAATTAAAACCTTAAGTACAACTCCATCAGGTGTGCACCTATCTGAAACACACTCTCCTGACTTGTATGAGTTACACTTTTTCATCTGATTTCTGGACTACACAGATCTCTCTAAATTTACAAATCATGATTCAATATAACACAAGACCTCACAAGCCAGATATATAACTTGCATACAGAAGAATTCTAACACTTAGTCACTCAACTGTTGTGCACTCACCTCTTGTAGACATACACTAAACATCATTCTTGACCTATTGTCCCACCTGGTCGATGCAACTAGCTATCTGAGTGCACTGGGACAAGAGCCCCTTAGAAGGGAATTTTGGGCAGGAAAGAAAGTAAGCACACTCCTAACAGGGGAGACCTTTGTATGAATTATCTAATATTCAACACCAGTATAAAAAGGTGAATCAACTGTATACACCTAGTCCCTGCTATCTGATGCTTCACTATCCAGTGATTTGTTCATACCATATTCATGAAAAAATATATATATTGACAAGAAAACAAAAACTTTGAGTGTAATGTCCTCAAACCCCCTATGATTATGGGTAGAAAGTGCTTGAGCATCTTGTGCTTGTGGAAAGATAAAGAGCAAGAAAAGCATCAGCTTGGAGGTAAAGTTAGACATTTAGAGGGGTATATAATAGTTATTGTGGTGTTGATACTACAAGAGCTCTTGGGTTTCCCACTACATCAGTGAAAATAGTTCCTGAGCACGTAGAAAGAGTAAAGTAATGCATCTCCAATGTGGTAACTTTAGGTTCAGTGAAAATAATTCATACCAGTTCTGATACTCTAAAGTTATGGATCAAATGATGAGCCCCGGGGGAAAGGATCAGATTCCATATACGCCTGTACTTAATGTAATGCATTGTTACTTAATAATACTGTTTGTAGCTTTGAATCTTATTTAAGTACTTAGATTACTGATGCATCTGTATTGTACTGCATGTTTCTTGGCATTTAATTCACATTTTTTGTGTGAAGATTGGGTTGAGAAATCACCCTCGTAAGTCGTATGGTAAAGTGGGATTCACTAACCAGTGATTCTGTCAAGTTGCATTCTCTGAGAATTTATCTACAACATTAAGTGGGGACTAGGTGTAACCTTCAAATGTTAGGTGAATAAGTAAAATTATTGTCCATTTGTGAGTCATGAATACAAGTTTTATTTCACTGTCTGTATACAACTTGAACTGCATCACAACCCAAGTAAGAAAAGCAGCAAACCTACCTTAAGGTTCCTCCATTTTTTATCACATTCACTGCCAGTGCAGTTGTAACCTTCCTCTTGCATCCGTTCTGCCACAGCATTCCAAATGAATTTTTTCTTCTTAGTGCCATCATAGAAATCTTCAAAAAAATCTTCTACCTTGCTGATTAGGGCATGCACTTGACGGCGACCCCAGTGGAATTCTGTCATGTGCGTTCGTGGCACAGATTGCTCGCTTATGACTGTTATCACTGAAGAGGACCAGATGAAGCATTATTTTCAAGGAAGTAATCGTTTAAGTAGAACAAGAACAAAGGAAGTGCCAAAACGCAACTGTTGTATTACTAAGCAACAATAACAAAAGGCATCAAGAAAGTAAATCAGAGCAATGAACTGTTATTAAAATTTACCATCACTGCATAAAAAAATCTTAATGAAAAATTTGTCCTTTTCCAAAATTTAAAATTCATTCATTTATGGAATGTGAGTACCGAAAATTATTAGACTTTTTGGGGAGGGCGTTCTTATGAACATTATATTTTCCATTGTCTAAAGCTATGGCTTTTGAAGAACTGATAGCCTTTTACACTTCAAAGTGGTGTCCTCCTGGCATGAGGTAATCTCTTGAAATATTAAGGTTAGGACCTTTTAACTCTTGGTTTTCCTGATGGGGAATCACTGGCTTTCCCATCCAGTGCTATGCTCTCAACTGATTAGCAGAATGCTCATTTCAGGCCTGCCCCTCAGCCAATAAGAGACAGTCCCAAGGCCAGTCAGAGATAAGGATTCACAGATCATGAGCATCAACCAAGAGACAGATGCATGTGGTAGTGAGAAAGGGTTTTAAAAATAGAGATAGGAAAGCTGGGTGGGGTAAACTGACCAGGTTAAAATGCTTGTGAGACACCAACTTGGAGAAAAAAGGTTTTTCAGTTCTTCAAAACTTATATTTTCCTCCTCTGCAGTTTGTCCCATAAGCATAAGAGCATACCCACATGGAGGAGGAAGGCTCAGAGTAAACTTTGAGGAGATAAGACTAAACCTAATGGCAGTGTCTTTAATGGTGAATTGGAGGCAAACTGGAAAAAGTGTTTTCAGGAGGAAGAATCTGTGGAGCCACACAGGTTAGATCCACAATGTCTTGGCTAAGGTACTAGCTAAGGTACTATCTGATGAAGGTGGTAGATGAGTGCAAAGACCCCTTCTGTTGATTTTTTGCAATGAAAGGTTAAGGTAGAGGCCAACTAACTTGTATCACCTCCTATACTTTAAAGCCCAATTTAGGCAAATATTTTTTTTCATCAATATACAGAATTCCCTGCAAAAAAGTTTTCAAAGTTACATGGAGCACAAATAATGTTCCCATTAAAAATCTCAGAGAAAGTCCAAAAATCCCTCAAGCGTTTCAACTGGGCATAAGAGATAAAGTTTTAAAGAGTTTTAGATGAAAGAGCTATTTCTTAATTTAATAATTTCATTCTCAGCCAGTAATCTTGGTTTTGGGTTTATCTTAACCCATAAGAGGTTGTTCTAAAAGAGAAGAGAGTCCTAAATCTGGATATAACATGTAATTCACTATCTTGTATTTTATAGCCCCAACTTGTAAGGAAAGATTTTCATAAAAAGACATTGAGGAGGTAGACTGTCATTAAACCTATAATATACTAAATGATTTAACTTTAAAAAGATTGTGCATTCTAATGCAGAGAATGAAAGTTATTCATATGTAGTACAGAGACCCATTTGCTCGTTATTTTTTTCCCAATGAAGCTATCATAAAAAATTATTCCTTTTTTATCTTTCCTCCAGATTTGAAAATAGCTATGATCCCAAAGATTTATTTTTTAAACTATGTATCTTAATACCCATAGGAATATATTACCAAAACAATAAATTTAGTGACTGAATTATACATAAAGAAATAACAGAATAGAGAGGAGACTATCTTCTGATAATGTTCTGTCTAAAAGGTCTGTAAAAATAATTGTTAATAGTTTAACTCCACATGATAATTGGCAATGGATATTCAGTGATTTTGTCCTGCAATAAATGAGTATAATTTAAGAATATAATAACAGTTGCAGAGCACAGTTTGGACCATATCTTATTGACTGATAATAGATAAGGCAATGGTGTTCAGGTTATGTATTCTGGGGAAAGGAGTGCAGTTAATTTTAAAGTAGGTAATAAACTAGTTAAAAATCAACTGAACTTATAAAAACATCACCTAACCTAGAAAACGAAATATATTGTAGAAATAAACCAACATTAAATTGGTCTGCTGCTAGGACTCACATGGTTGCTCAGTCTGTAGTCTGTTTACTGCCATGACAGCAACGTTTGCATGATACTCAAGCGCGAGTGTGACTGGTATATTTCGACAAATATCAGGTATTTCGGTAAATCTAGATAATAAGGAGGTTAAGTAAGATCTTAATATGTTCTATTAATTTCTAACATGTATATTAATTGCTTTTATAGTGACCCCAAATCGTCTCATATATATAACCGTCACTGTTAACACTTTATTTCAAATAATTCAATAAAAGATTATGCTCAGAACTTTGTTCCACAACTGATATTGTATATTCTAAATACTATCATCGTAGAACATAATAATTCAACCTTCATAGTTATTAGTAATGCAAAACTAGACTAGGCATTCTCGGCTTTTACCAAAGAAAATCTTAGAAATCATAGCTGCCGTAATAGGCTTTAAAAAAAATCTTTGTAGTTGTTTTATAGGCTTTAGAAAATAAACTTCGTAGACATAGCTACTTTAATACTATGTATATATACCCAGTGGCGATTTTTTTTCTGTATTTCATCATATCATCAATAGCAGTTTTTTAAGGTGATTGTTTGTGTTTGTCACTTAAGAGGTTCATACTCTTATAGTTTCATTTTAATCACATGTATCAACGAGGTCTAGTTGGTTACCACAATTTAACAGCAAGGCTCAGAAATATCAGAAACAGATATGTATGAAAATCTATCAACTTCGTTTTCATTCCCATGGCGTGGATCAAGTGCATAAAAGCGTGTACATTTTAAAATTCAAATATGTTGTACTTTCATCCCACATCCCACAAGCTGACCGCTGGATGAGCACACTCAGCCAGTTTTGCTCGTACAGCAAATACCTGGAAAAAAGACAGAAAAACAAACTCACGACAGCTGTTACCCTTTTTGTCGTCGTTAGTATCTATTTTGCTGTCCTCCATGATATAAATACCGACAGGTATATCAACTGGCTTTCTTTTTAAGCGAAATTAGCAGGAATACTGCTAGAGTCTCACGACTACAGCCATACCAGCATCAAGTATGTAAACAAAAATAAAGGCCATGGACCAATCAACGATCACTTCCGAGCCGTTGTAGCCAATCAGAGGAAAGCAAGCTTTGTAAAGATTATAAATGTAAAAGTTTACTCAATCCAAAGATCTTAAATGTAAATATATTTAAAACGGATTTATTTCGTAAGGAAAATTATAATTTTCCATCCATTATAATATTAGTGTATCACAGAATAATGCCTCTGACTATTTCATTTATTGGAATGAAAATGAATGCGACCCTGAATCCTAAAGATGATTTAGCTCAAGTAAATACATTTACATTTTCTTGATGTTTTTGTGCAACAGCAACAACTTATAAGATCGTATGTAACATCTTTTCATGAAATAACAGCAGAACAATGGGAAATTTCAATAGTATACCATAATATCGTTTATACCCTTGTCTCTTGTTGAAATTTTAATGTATTTTTTTTTAATGAATTTAAACATTCCTATACTTAACCGCATGGCACTGAAGCAGTACCAGACCATTTGCAACTAAAGTACAAAGGCATTCACAATGAATGCAAAGAAATCCTAAGAATTACTGACATCAAATAGCAAACTTTAATTTGAAGTGGTTGCCATAATCAACTTAGATCACTTTGATAAGTTTTAAAGCGAATAAATCTGCAGAAGAGACAGAAAACAAATATAACAATAAATTGTCTGAAAACTGATATGTTGCTGTTAAACATTTTTGGTCATAAAGTCCCTTGTGAAGGAGATAAGTAGTCACTGATTTACCCATGGCCTCATAGACTTCCAAATTTGATAGAATTTGATTGTCACATGAAGGAAATGCTGATTTAGTGACACTGCATATTTTATGTGGTTCTTGGGTTTTGGTGTGGTTGGTAGATCATTGTTCAGCCCGCTGTGTAAAGAACAAATGATTTAAGAGTTTTATAATCAGTTCACCATCAATATACATAAGAGGTGAAAAATCCTGTCTGCGTTAATACTTGCAGAGAGAAGAGGCGAGCTGCAACGGGTTGTTTTAGTGTTAACTTTCATACATGAAAGAAGCTGAAATAGAGAAATGAAATAATATTAGAAAGTAATACTATTTGTAAGGTGTGGTCAAGGTCAAGGAAATACCGTTCTGAAGGGATGTTGTGGAGTGAACCTAGGTAAAGAAATATCTGTTAAGAAGTGTTGAAGTTTCAAAGAAGAGGAAGACAGCTGTAGAGGTTAATCAGTTGAGATGTAGCCCCGTTCCAGACGAAGATGCCTGGGGGATTATCGTTGATTGTAATTCATATGTTTGAAGGCACTGTTGTAATGTTATGGTTTTGTTGAACTGCCAGGGTTCATTTTTCCCCGATTTTTCCGGATTTAACTATGTAGTACGATGAACCCTGTAAAGAGAATGGGACTGCAAGTAGAACGGGACATGGTTACTGATTGAAACGGATAGGTTTTAGGTAAACTATATCAAAGATTATTTTGTATATGTATGATTAACTCGTTTAAATGTCTGACCTAATTATTCAGCCCTCGATATCCTTGGTTAGATGGTTGGATACCGAGGCTTTAAGCCTATCGACTACCAGGGTTCGTAATTAAGGCTATAAAGTCACCAACCGGGAAAACTTGTGAACACCTTCTTCGAGTCTTCCACTAATTCTCATAAGAACACAAACGCTCTCGCTATGTATTACCCGCGTGACGGTCTTTAATTTAGGGTTGTCGAACCGGTGATGCTTACACCCTCTAGAAAAGAGAATATACCGTTTGATGTAAAGGGACTCGTCATTTCACAATTTTGTTTCGCACCGTCATTGGCTGTAGATGTTGTTGCTACCTCGGTCCTAAAGCTGATGTTCTCACTGGCAAAGAAATACAGAATCATATGGCATATTGAGGAAGCCGGGTCACTTTCCTTGTATTATTTTTCTCTTCGCAAAGGCAGCTTCGTCTCAGGTTTTGTCTGTTTTACCAAGTTAATTGTACATGCGGAGTTAATTTCATGCAGACCTAAATTAAACTTAATTCAAGAGTTAATCATCACTTTACAAATGTAAACTTTTTTTTTACTTGCCTCTGCGTCATGCATTCATTTTAGAAATACATATTTTGGCTTTGCAAAAATTTACTGAAATAGTTTGGACGCTTATGCAAGTTCGTTTTTATTCACTGTGATTAATATTGTTAATGCTGGGTTGCATGGATAGAAATGAATTTTGCCTTGGGACGCACGTGACTAGAAAGGTTAGAAAACATTACTGTTGGCAGACTAAGTTAGAACATGTGTCACAAGGAACAAATTGAAATACAAGGAAAATGGCTGAACGGAAGAATTCAGAAGATTAGAAAAGGGAATACTGAGAAGGTAGAAAGCATTTGGGCTGTCCTCCTCTGTGTAAATCGTAAACTAGGCTACTGGGGCGGGCTCTTGCCAATGACAACCCACTCTTGGGTATGTCATTATTGATGCATTTCGAGTGTGTGTGTGTGTGTGTGTGCTCGGGGTGCCATTAATGGTACTGTGTGGCCTCTGTGTAACTGTAGCGTAAAGCGGGTCCTTTTTAGGTGTATGTCTATGTTTTGTAAAATGTGAAGAATTCCTTCATACATTCCCCCAAAAATAAAATTGAGTGCTCAGAACTATATCTACACACTAGATATTGGAATGTACGAAGAAGAAATCTACTTAAGGTTAAGACCAGTACAGTAATTTAACGTGTTGGCAAACTGTACATGTTTTTACGAGGAATAACAACATAGTAAGCCAGCTCTCTGCCTGGCATATTGTTAAATGGCGTTCCGTTCGTTCCCTGATTGGGCGTCAAAGAGCCAAGCAAAGCAGAATGAAAGACGAGAACGCCATATAAGCGACTGTCAATTATTAAAAGTGATTTCAAAGCACATTTAAGGCACATTTATGACTTATATTTCTCACACTTTTTCATGAACAAATAATTCAGGAGGCGTATCTGTATTAGTATAACGTACCAAAGAGATATAGACTAAGACAATAAGCTGTAATAAGCGTAGCACGTCACGATATTGCTTCAGTCATAATGCAATTGTGTTTTTTGTTGCACGGGAAACAATTACAGGCAAAGCTTGAACCTAATTGAGGATATGAGTCTTATGTTGCAATTTAAGTCGTGATCAGATGTGGTCAAGTAGTTAATGTATATTAACTGTATTGATTCATTGTTGCATGCTACTTCGTACGATTGCATAGATGATGAAAATCATGGTAATGTATCCATATTCGATCGACATATACACGAAATTGCTGTTGAACATGCATGATATATGCAGAGTAAAGGGGTAAATGTGATTGTCATCATCATAACCGTAGCTCGAGATGCATGCGTATGTTCTTACCTGTTATATCCATCGCAAGAGAAAATTTAACCTTGGCAGGAAAAGAGAGAACGTACGACGTTTTTCCCGGCAGCGTCGGGGGGTTGAGAACTTGAACGTTTAGTCGTTTACGAGAGCGAGATCAGTGGTGCCTGTAGACTCGTGAAGTAGAGGTACATTTCGTCTAAATTGATTGATATAGAAAATCGTAGATTTAAAAAAAAAACTCGTGCTGGTGATGTTTGTGACTAACAAACAAAATGTGCGATTTTTTTTTTCGTGAAAATTCGAAAAAGGAATTTTTATATTATTGAGATATAGTTATTAATTTGATAACAAAAGAAGGTACTTTATTGCGTATATGATACCAGTACTTATATGTACTGAATATATATATATATATATATATATATATATATATATATATATATATATATATATATATATATATATAT
>JAYMFT010058074.1:0-15008 GCA_038088735.1 Panulirus argus | reverse complement strand
TCTCCCCTGTCCCCAGGGATATATATATATATATATATATATATACTGATAGTATCTTCAATCTTTAATAACATTAACCTATTCAGAATAACTCATGGAAAAAAAAAAAATAGTGTCTCCCACAGATGGATGAAAATAAGCAAAATACACAACACCAAAACAAAAGTTTTATGAGTCATCTCAACAGCCAAGCCATTCAAACCTTGATGTGACACCTGGCATTCAAAACATAGCACACTGCTGCTATTTCTAAGACAAGCACATACTTAGCAACCCACTAAATCATCCTTTGCTTTGATTCTCCTCCTCTGTCCTTAGAGAACAAGTCCTCCTCTATCGTTATATTCTAAATTTCTCTTCATGGTTTTCTGATATGTACAAATCCAACAGTTGGCTTCCAATGTTCTCCAAGTACCAAAAAATCTTGCCTTTAAACACTGCATTATAGCATGGCATGACCCATAAGGGGAACATGTGACAATCTTCCACCTTGGTGATCTCTAGATAAATGTGCGAGAAGGATTTTCCTGGGGACTAATTGGAGATGTAGGTAAGGAGTGGCACTGTATATGCCTCTCTGATGAAAGGAACCATTGGTTCCAACATTTTGCAGGCACAAAAGTAAAAAATGTAAAGCATAAGTTTGTAGCAAGTCCCTGGTGATAACCAGTACATCATATGGGATTACAACCTACAGGGTTAAAATGAGTACATCACTTCACTATGCACAATTATGAGCCTATATGATTTACTTAACTTGAAAAACTCAAGTCAGGAGCTCAAGACACACAGTAATGATCCTCAACTCACCTTCAACTTCAAGCTGGATCAACAAAGCACCAAGCACTTTCACAAGAAACTAAAGATTTAGCTCCAAGCACTCTCACAAGAAACTAAAGATTTAAACCTAGTTACAAAATTACTTGTGGATGCACAAGTCAACTATTTACTCCCATCTTTTGACACACCTGTGAATCACTGAAATAAGTAATCCACAGAGTTTGGATAATGCCCAACTCGCTTCAGTAACAAACTTTTAAGCCTAGAAATGGTGAATGGAGAACACATACAAAATACAGTAACACTACACATCCATAAAATGATGGGAAAATGAAATAAAGGAAATAAAGAAGTATGATATTTACCCAACTGAAGTGACTCCATATGTTCAAAATGGTACGTAAATCATGTGAAGTAATCTAAATCTTCAACATGATAAAATATAATTTTGCCTATAATACTATTCTTAGCAAGAATAAATAAGAAATGTTCTGGATAGGATTACAATTTGACGAGCAAGGATGCTTAAACTACACAACAAAAAAATGTTACCTGGATAGTGACCAGTGATGTTACAGAAACAAGTTCTCAATACTACACAGCAACATTTTCTTAAAAACCACTGAAGCTGGGTCAACAGTACATCAACTTGACAGCAAAGAGCATAAAGGGTAAACAAAGACATCCTGGGTACAATAACCAGTTGTCTTACATATGCAACACGTTTCTAAATACCAACACTAAAGGGAGTGATTCAAACAGGACAGTCTGTACAGTAACATCATGAACAGTACACTGAATAGGAAAGAATTTACCAGATTCAGGTACTAAACAATAACAGTACACTGCACATTTAGACAAACTATCAAAATTATGGGAAAGACTACACTGAATAAATGTCATCTAAACGGAGTAAGAACAGATGACAACTTCAATGGATACAACACCAGACATCTGAATATGTACATACGGTATTAATAACCAATGACTACTACTTGAGGTACAACAAACATACACTGAATTCTCGACGTTCTTCATCTAGAGTGCTGCCAATCTCACGGAGCTTCCCCTGAATATGCTCCTTCACGGCTGCTTGTATAGAATCCATTGTGATGGTGCCAGCTTGAAACAATAATAAAACCAAGATATATGAGTCAATACGTCAACAGAGTGTTCCTCTGGTGTGTGCTTTTTCCACTCTCTTTTCCCAAGCTGTCAAGGTAACCACGAACTGTATCTACACCAACACTAGGGCACGTACCAGGGAAATGGAGTCAGACGTATAGCTATAAATTTCATAAATTCCTGTTAAAGTACTCAGTAACTGAAACATTTAACAAATGCCAGTGCTCTGTATCAAACTTTTTAAGACAAAATATATAAACAAATAATGTAAATATACTCCAGAGAATTTACACTATAGTCAGTTCAATGCTTTATCACTCAAAACTTTCTATCTGTGCACAGGATCATCTTCAAAATCCATAGAGCTTTTTTAGTTACACCTTAAACATGACTAAGCACTACCCACATTCCCAAAAGCATTTATATCTTATGCACTAGACAAACTCGTCAAACAGACTACCTCCTGCACTATTCCAACTGGAAGCCATAAGATCTAACTACTTTTATGTGGCTTCCTGGTGGCCCTGCTGCTTGGGAACCCAATATGAAGCATTATCTATTATGTAAATTATATCAAAACCTATCATGGCATACATAAAAAAACACAGAAAAACACTAATTTCTAATAAAAAAGAAACAAAATAATCCTTCCTGATTTCCAAAAGGAAAGGCTAAAACCTAGTAAACAAATACTCAGAGGGGTAACTTTTACATGTTGCACAGAAATCAATAGCATAGCAGTGTTACCACTATTACTCAGCTTCACAATGTCATAAATGACAAGCCTCACTAGTTACTGTGCATCCTAAAAACATTGCATAACAAGTCCAGTAACAATGGATATACAATAGTGAGAAAATCATTGGTAAGCCTTTAGTAAAATTATAAAAAACCAATGTGTACCTCAAAATTTTTTCGAGAAAATTTCTGTAATAATGGACCTACACAAGTGAGAGAATTGATTCGAGCAATAGCAACAATTACCGTAATTTTCTGAAGCATCAAGGGTGATAGTGTAGAGCAATAAGAAAGGATTAAATATTCCTCAACATGTGTTATTACAATTAATTTAACTGTGCATTACAATAAAGCCTATCAAGGTAAAGGCATCTAAAATACATCTAACCATCCAGCAAAAATATAGATGTACTGATAACCAAAGCAAAAAACTTTTCTGGGAGGAAATTCTGGCAATCTCTAAGACCATCCTGGAAACATCAGTCATATCCAATTCTTTACTACAGGTGAGGCAGCTGCTACTATGAACATTTCCCTATGATTTACCAGGTAAGATTTTCATATGAACATACAGTATGAAATTTCGACTTGCATCTAAGGAATAAAAAAAAAAAAAAAAAGGTGGCCTATTTATATATGGTCATCATTTACAATCATACACTCAATTTTGACCATGATTGTAAAAAAAAAAGGGGGGGAGGCTGATATAACTGCCATGTCTCACTACTAAGTGATAAAACTAACCAAGTTTCATGAGGTATCATTAATGTAACATGATGTAGAATGCAAAATCGGGATGTGGAATTTCAACTTAAAGTGAATAGAAATGATAAAGCACATTAACTCTTAAACCTTTATAAGATAAACAGAATGAAATGAATTTGAGCTCGTAGCTATATGCTAACAATAAAGTTAAAAGAGTAATATAAAAATATTTCCAGATAGCTATGTTCTTCCTGTGTACCAGCTTCCTACTTCGCCAAGGAAATGGAAATAAAATGTCCAAGAAATTCCCAAGCCTCTTTCAATATCTCAAAAATCATTTTGGATACTTCTCGACTATGAACTGTTTGGATAAGTTTACTACCTCCCAGCACAGGCACCATAGGCAGTTGAAAGGCTTTTTGATCAGTTTGCAGGTATCTTTAATGAACAAGATTCAATCATAATGGTAGATTTTAACATAGTTATCTAAGTGGGGAAAATCCCTTTCCAGTAGCTTTTAGCATGCATTCAACTAAATTTCCTTAAACTGTTCCCTAATACAATCAGTTGAGAAACCTGCTCATGATAACATATTAGATTTAGTTCAAACTAAAAATGAGAATCTCGTTAATTTTGTTGAACTTCAAGAAAATTTGGTGAAAGTGACCAACAGCCAATTACTTTTTAATTAACTTTTAACATTGCCTGTAATGCTGGTCAGCATGAGTTGTAAAAAAATACTAGATTTTAGCCTTTCAAAGTGCTATAGAAATGATGTTAACAATTACTAGAGAAGGGATCAGCACCTAAGCAAATACTGTTCCCATCTTCAAGAGAGGCACCCACCTACGAAAAATGCCCTACTCTAAAAGCCACAATCACAATAAGAGTGTAATCAGATAAAAATGAACTATCATCATCTTTAACTTCCTCTCTAATTACATGGGGTGGATCAAGTGCACCGAATATCTCAGGTCATACACATATTCCATATGGAAACATATCAATGACCGTGGGAAGTAAACGTTCCTGTATGCATGTGTGCAAGGCAAAACAAGTTTAGGGCAGAGAGATCAAATATGGCATTAACACACTGCAGGACTTGTATGAAAATGTTTACTACAGCCATATGGAGACTGTGTGTGAAATTGTTTTTTGAAGTGCAACAAAGCATCTGAGGCTTTTCTTAAAAAGGCTAAAGTTCAAGGTTAGCTCCTGTATTTGACAAAATACTGTCAAACAAAGAACAACTCGAACAACTCACAGAGAGACGGTCAGTATTCCTGACCATGACACATTCACAGGACACCCAAGTCAAGCGCATAGGTTTGAATCCTGGTTACAGCACTAAGCCCACAATCAACCCAGCTGTTCATCCACCTCTAGGGGTTGACTGATAAAATGGACACCTGGCTCAGGCTTGGATAAATATACACATATACAGTGTTAATGGGATGGCCTTGATTAAGGCCTCAGCTGCCCATGCTATCTCGGGGTGTGTGTGTGTGTGTGTGTGTGTGTGTGTGTGTGTGTGTGTGTGTGTGTGTGTGTGTGTGTGTGTGTGTGTGTGTGCATGTGTGTGTGTGGTTTCGTGACCACAGCTTGTTATAAGGACTGCTGTATTTCTGACTGAAGAAATGATTGGCCAGGGGGGTCAATCATACATAAATACATACATATGCAGATGATCCCAAACTTATGAGACACAAACTACTATAGTTGCAACTGTGACTGATACAAGAAGACCTGGACAAGTGGCTATTAAAAATAAAAAAACATATGGGGAATAAGAAACTAAACATAATCATGAAAAACATCATCTTGACTTTTGATGGAAACAAACTAGTAGAATCGACCTGCAAGAGAAACCTAACACGATGTCAAAACCTCATTAAGGAGGTTCAATTTAAATAGGCTTACTCTCAACAGACAATGGATGTTAAATTTTTCATGTACATGTTAAATCTGATCCAAGATACTCACCATGCACTATGTGTTTGACTTCAATTAGAATATGCACTGCTAATATACAGAAATGTTACAGACCCCCAAATGTGCAATGAAAACTATAAATGAAACTGGATCTGAGCTATAAGGCGAGAAAAGTACCCTTTGTCTTCCCCACCTAAGAAGATGAGTAGTTAAAATGAGACACACCTAACAGTCGTTTCCCTAGACCTGATGAATCTATTGATGACCAATTCTTCGTAACTGGGAGAAACACCTAGGCTAAAAGATATTATAGAAACTAATATAAATAATAATCATTAAAAATAAAAGAAAATACTCCCAAGGCTACAGAGATAACAAATATACTAAACGAAAGAGGTAAATGAAACCAAGATCCAAAGACGTTTAACCTAAAACACATCCCAACCCGTACACACAAAGAGCTCATTATACATATGCAGTAGACATCATTTCCTCTCGTCGTAAAAGTTCCAAACATCAATCATTAATTGTCCATGCACATCTCAATCAGAACTTCGTAGAGTGCTTTCCTAAAGTAATTCATTCTATTTTCAGTCCATAATATTCTATATATATTTTTTTTTTTGGGGGGAAGGGAAATTTCTCAAGTATTTGCAGATAAACAAAGATCTGGTCAACATTCTCACTCCACTTCCAAAATTCACCCTGTTCCCCTTCAAAGGGAGCACAAAACATATCTTGCCAAACATGCTAAAAATACCTTTCTCTCCCAGTCTTTACTCCTTAAACCTTTGACAAGTGGAACATTCTCTCTCTGTCCAATCACCATGCACACAAATTCTTTTCAATATTGCTATACACACCCTCATAGCCCATTCAAACAGCAACTACTCCCCTCACCTCCACTTATGTTCTCTCTCTGTCTCTCATAAATCAACTTTGCATTCCCTTGACATCAATCCTATGGAATCAGTATTCCTGTCTTCAAGATAATCACCACAAATGAGTTCTTCAAACTATTATCTCCTGGTCTTACAAATAACATTGTCGTCAGATGCAGTCTCCTAGATTAATACACAAAATCATCTTTGCTGACTTCCCTTTTGAACTTATCTACATCTTCCAAGAAAGTTTATTTTCATATTTATATTTAATCTTGTCACCCTCACCTGTTTTCCTTTTTCATATGCACAAACTTTTTCCCTATTTCATTTGAAAATATATAATATACATACTATTCCCTACATACAATTTCCCTATCCTCAAACTTCTTCCTTAAATATCAATTCCATGATGTTCCTCTCTTTCTAGAACTTATTCTTATATTCATGCACTCAGCAAGTTACTCACTTTAAACTGTTTTACTTCTCTTTGAAGTTAAATGTCAAAAAAAAATCAAGTGATACACGAAGTAGTTAACTTTCTTTTTCTTCAAAGAAAAGATTCTCCCCTTCTCTTCTCATAGTAATTAAAGGGGAAAATTGGCATGGAGTAGGCCTGGATATAATAGCACAAAACACACTGCATAAACAACCATCAGTGTATTTCCATTACTTACCAGAGAAGAATTGTCCACACATTCAACATAAATAAAATATATACATACTTCAGTAAATAGCAGTACTAGCAAACATTTAGGTAACATCAAAGCTAAATAAGCTACAATATCCACACATGACACTTTTGATATTTTCAACTAGGAAGAGGTATTTTTGGTAACAAATTATTAGGAAGAGGCATTTTTGGTAACAAATTACTAGGGAGAGGCATTTTTGGTAACATCAAGTATGTTACAATATCTAAACAATGACATTCATACAAATCTAAACAAGTGCCTACCATTAACCTAGCTTATTCCTACATAAAAGAAATAAAAAATACATAAATACATCACTTCACCTGACCTAATCTAGCATGAGAAAATGTGAAAATCACTAAAGTGCACTGACATACTTTAGTGTTCCAAAGCTTCTTTCACCAAAACCAATATATAAATATTTTGCTAATTCATCCATAACAATAAATAAACAGTTTGCCAACATAAGGATGTAAACATACACTTATACAGATCATTTTACCCTCAAAAATATACCATGCTTTCATCAGCTGCACCAAATAATACAAAAGCAATCCTTTACAGTATGAGAATGACACTGCTGATGTTCTGATCCAACTTACATAAGCCTGGAATAATGCAACTGCAGTTTCTGTGCAGATAGTTTTTGCTCTTCTTTTCGTTTTCAATGAACTTTTGAGTAATTGTTTACTTTTTCAATGTATGAAAAGCTGTTCCAATCATGCAATGTAATAAAAATGTATGCTATTGAGAAAAGATAAATTTTTCTTTTCACTCTCTGCAAGAGTCATCAGACAGCTCTCCCTTGCGACTGTGACTGTAAAAATCAAAATTTGTTTCAGAAAAACTATGTGATTTTTTTATAAATCTATTATCATTTGGGTAACTGTATTTTCTTAGAACTTAGGAAGCATTTACTATTTTTGTTTCATGGTCTTAAAGAATAACATAAATCTTACAAACTAATGCAGGAAGTCATTACTTGCATGACCCCAAGCAGCTCAAGTACACTTTCAGCAATCTCAATAACATGAGGCTAGGTGGCTAGCTAGTGTCTAGGTTTCAACTTCATTTTCAGATTATTTTCCATCTCTGGGTTAAACAAGTTAGATTAGGGACATGGAGCAGTGTTCCCTAGTTAGGTGTAGGGTATGGTTAGTCAGTATAACTTCTAAATCAACACTATTCTTGCACTTCAACACAGGTTCAAGTAAGAAACCTCCCCTGCAGGCTCCTGATGGACTCAAATTTTTAATTGGAAATTAAAATCTTTTGTTTTGACAAATCACACTACACTCCCATAAAAATCTTGATTTTTTTTTTTGATAAATTAATAAATCCATTAGTAAAGTGCCCTAAGGAAAGTATACAGGGAAAGTATACTGTTAATTATTCTAACAAGAACAAAAAATTACTTAGAAAACCCTTATACAATTGCTGTACATTATATATACTCTCTCATAGCTCTGACCTCTAGTTTATTTAATCATCATTACTGACAGACCTTTGTACTGTTTGAATAATCTTCTCAAACTAAAACACATACAAGCATGTAACTGTCGTACAAGAAGTATACACTCAACTTCAAGAAATGAGTTAAACAAGCAAAGGTGAAGCAAAAACAAAAAATTAAGCTCTTATCACACAACCATAGACACCTTCAAAATTTAATTTTTCCCATATGCAGAGCTGAACTACCTACTGGCTTCTACAGTAAATTAGCAAATACTCTGAAACACAATTGGCAGTGTTATTTTTGACAACATATTGATGCCAGTGGGTCATGTAGTATCATCCCGACAGCCTATAGTTCTTTATTTTAAATCTATTCCCAGACAATTTCATCTTTAAGAGAGTAGACTATTCAAGTTTACCCTTGACATTATATTAATGGTGGATAATAAAATTTATTATTTCTTACTGTGGAGAATAAATCAAGAGCATAAATAGGAACATTAATTTCATTCTATGATAAATTTGTCAATCTAAAGAACAGGGAAAATGAAGTGTTGATATAATAGATAAATCAACTGTATGCATGCAAAATCTACGAAAACCTCACCTTCACCTAACTTCCCTCTATGGTTGAAGTTTATAGGACAAATAAACTACATAAAGAGAGGAGCTGCTGGGGAATGTGTGCAAGGGCTGTTTGTGGGGAGGACTGAAGGCACCACCTGCTGCCATGTAAGACATGTAATGTTTACATCAAGTGCCTGGTGTCACAACAATCATGTTGTCTAGTATATTTTCACTATAACAAAAATCAAGAAAAGTCTCGATTGCTAGGTGGAATAACGCTCTAAAAGCAATTAATCTAATTTTAATCTAATCAACCCTACAAGTTCCCTGATCTTCATAACCCTTTCTACTTTCATTTTATTGCTGTAGAACAAATACCAGTAAAGATCCCCAAGCCTCAATTTGTCCTCCAACACAAAAAGTATCATTCCACATGAAAATTTATTAAATTCCACTATCAAAGACATCCAAAGACAAAATTTGCAAGAAATATATTTGAACATTATCCAAAAGTTTTGCTTGTATTAATTCATGCAAAAAACACTTCTGTTGAATGAAAAGATCTTAATATTCAAAATCCAGCAGGGTCAATGGAGAACTTTTATCTATCCCTATCTACAAGTCCTGGGGTTTAGTTAAAACAAAAGTAATCTTATGGGACTTTATTCCAAAAAACTTTGACCCCAGTCCATCCAAACATATCCCTAAATGTGGACAATAATTAAAATGAATCCAGTAATCCATGCAATAATATGCTGTTGGTATATATGTGTGACCTATCAGTGTCATTTCATTTGTCTACCTTGTTGAAAATATACCCACTCAAAACAAAATCCAGAATCTTTAATCAAATCTTAAACAATAAGCTCTCCACACACTAATTTCCCATAAATTTATCTATATTTCCATCACAAGCCCTCCCACTCTGGAAACTTTTGGGCTATTGTAAGCCAAACTACATTTTCCTAAACATCTCTATTAATGATTTCATATACCCAAATCATTTATTACATTCACTATATAAACACCCGTCTGTAATGCTTCTATTGACTTTTGTAATGCTAACTATTTCTTCAAAAGAAAAGATTTAATCCCTGAGGGCTGCCCGTGGCCAAGGCAGGCCAGGGCCAGGGCCAGACCCGTCAGGTGCTGGAACAAATGAGCCTCGCGGCCCTCATACCCCAAGACCCTGTTATCGCCTCTCCAACCTCATGATCTCCCGGGAAGACAATTGCCTGGCAATCACAGAGATAAGCTATATATGTGCGGTTGCGATACGCTATCAGTGCTAGTAATAGGATGAAGAGGGGAAGAAAGAAGATACGTGTTTTTGTGTGATGGTTACAGGTGGGTGAGTGGTGTCCCGGCACACGGAGGTGGGGCGGACACCCGCTGCCAACACCACCATATCCTTGGCCTCTAGCACCTCCACCATTGCACCATCTTCACTACCAACCTCAACATACGACATGTAATGCTTCTTCTCAATTTGCATCACTAAAGGTAGTTCTACGAACTTGAACCTGGCGCGCAATTTGACACATAATTTCTGGTATCAATGCCATCGTGAAATCTTTTAACTCTTTAAACTTTATATTTACGTATTTCCGTCTCAATTTTATGTATGCTTCAACATATCAGACCTTCATAGTTTCAAACAACTCCACAAATCCGTGAAACACTCGATAAATAATCGTGAGAGTCAATAAACATTTCACACTCACCAGTTGATCGGGCCAACGTCCGTTTTCACCACAATATGGCCGCAATGATAGGAGTGGCCATGACGTGCGCACATCTCACTGCGCATTTCCACAACACCCGCTATTTTGGAACTTGTCTTAGAGAACGATGCACGAGCCTTCGTGTCTCGCTTACCAAGATTTTAGTTAACACTCAAAATAAGGAAGCTAACGATGATCTCGTACCTGCGAACTTGTGAGATATTGCTTCAACATTCTTTGGAACTCAAAACTGAAGCGATTATCAATACCTCGTTGATATGTATTTTGTGTATTTGTGATTACCGTGAAACACCTCATACATAGTTGGTGAGAATGAATGTAATTCCTTTCAAGTTTCATCGTGGGGAGGGCTGTAAAAGACATCATATATCAATATCCTGGAAATCAAAGATAAATTTAATTTTAATAATCATGAGTACATTTTTTTCTCTCTCTGCTGATCCTTTATTTTAGAGATACTAATGCCTTTTATCCGATCATATGACACTGTTCAGTTACCTCCAGTTCAAGACGTTAAGGAGTGATGAGTGCGAATGTCAAACTCCTCATTATTGAGTTATCCAAAAACAAAGTTATCCATAATAGCTACCAAACTCAAGGAAGAATGGAATTCTTAGATGCTGTTCCAGGGGAAATATAACGTATCAAATGTGTGTGGGAGAAGTGCACTATGAGCGTTCTACCGGCTGCAACTGAGTTCGTACAATACAACATAGGTGCTCGAGCCCTTAACCTCGCAGCCCAGGGTCCGATTTGGCAGGAATACTTCATACTGTTGATGTGAATCATTGTCAAGATGGATTTGACCGACCACAATGCGTTACCTTGGATACAATTATCTATTTCTTGACTTTCACTTTAAGGTTCACTTTTAACTTATTTTCAGTAGAATACAACTACCAATTCGTGTGTTTATCCATAAAGTAAGAACTTATTGCTGTGGATTCTGTTAAGCATGTCGAGGATTGCATTTCTGGCTTTGAGGTAAAAGGCTTCAACAACCATACAGTCTGGGGGGTTGCAAATGAAAGCAATCCATTCATAAATAGTCTGACATTATCCACAATTGTATTTCACTTAATAAAAATTAAGATCCTGGGAGATGAAGTGAACTTAAGTGCCACCTGCCACTACAAAGGCTAACGAGTTGTACCTTCTGAGTCAGACGCAATCGAACCCCACACACCCTACTCCCTCACTCTCCCTCTCCACATTTCATCATTCTCCCCCTCCGTATACCCCATTCTCTCCTTCCATTTGACATTAGTTGCAAGGAAAGCAAAAGCGGTGAGAGCAGAGCAGCCACTCCTAATCCAATTTTCCAAAGCCGCATTACCCGTACCCTAACTTTTTTTTATCTATATTCATATTTTGAAGTTTAACGAACAGAAATATTGATGGTTTTATAAATATATGAAAATATTGGTGACTCTATAGGTTTACATGATTTTTCTTCCTTAGCAATAACTGTGCGTGATAAACTACAGAACTGAAAATATTCCGTCCCCTCCCCATTTTAGTTTCATCCTGGGCTTATTAGTATATCCAACCCTGACGGTGTGAGTTCCAAGGACGGAAGGTGTGCGAGAAAAAGCTGAGAAATGTATACTCATGGTTAGATCAGTAATATCTTTGGTAAGCAGACCATTGTGTGTGGTGATATACTGCATTTCATGGGAAAGATGGTATGTTGAGGATAAAACAAATTATGAATGTCAAGTACAGACTCAGTCAAGTGCCGAAAGGCAGCGAGAAAGGACGGGATTGGTGATAATCTCATCTTATACATTGCACACGTTACACAAAGGAGGCGAAGAAAATTTCCATTATATCCAGCATTAGAAAACATTATGGAGAAGGATATCACCTTGCTATGGATGACTATCTGTTTACAATAAATTAACATAAACAAAATGACTTACGGAATTCCCCGTGGACAGCATTTAACAAAGGTATGTACATGCAAAAATTAATTGTCCAAATAAAGCTATCTGTAGAAAAAAAAAAAGGTCAACAAAAAGAAGATTATAGGGATACCAATTCTAGCGAGAAATATTTACGCCTTCACCCAGATTTCTCGAGTGCCATTTGTTTTATCTGCCCACAAGGAAAACAATACGCAACAGAACAAATCCGGGGCTATTGACGAAACAATTCGCGAAATGGTCAGTGAATTTAAGTCCGTGAATTTTAAAGAACAAGCTTTCTTTTTAATGAGACGAGAACTGGTCGTCTCCTCGTGTAGCAGTATTACTAAGGGATCAAACACTAAAGCTGCATTGGTCAGTTACTTAGCTGAGAGGAACAACATCCTCTAAGGCACATTTTTCACTAAAAAGCTAGAAATGAAAAGGCTCGAATATGCAGAACTGGGGAGATTGAAGAGTTCAAAGAAAAAGAGGTGTTCCTTATAAAAAAATCGTCGTGAAACAACCACGTTAGAATTTAGAAAAACAGAGAGAGAAAGGAGAGGGTGAAAAATACGTGGAAGAATTATCTTCTTACGAACAAATGATTACGCTCGTTTTGATATTAGCGACTCTTGTCATGAATATTTCTTGCAATCCAGTGATATGAAAATGGCCAGAAAGGTATCCTTAATGTATCCTACTGTCCTTTCTCACTTTCTGTCTTCTTAGCCACTTTGTCAACCGAATATTGGGAATTTTACATGTAAGCAATTCATTTTGGTAGGCTTATTCCTGTCTTAAGAATAACAATGAATTTCTTAGACAGAACAAAATTATACATATTGTAAATATATAATGATATATCATAGGATGCCGTTGGGTTTTAGGTGGAACTTCACTGCTGTACCGTTGGGGAACAGCATGGACCTAACCAAGATACCCCTCCCCCTTTTACAACACCTTTCACCACCTTTACAAAAAAATCATGTACGAAGGCAGGCCCGGGTTTAGAGAGGGGGGGGTAAGCAAAGGAGGAGGATCTACGTAGCTCTCCGATGGCAGGTCTGAACATGGTGATGCAAACAATCTTGCTCATCGATATTTGCCCTCAGAAATCATAAAGTTCTGAGCTTAAGGTCGTCACTAAGTGTATACTATTCAGCTATGGACGTCTTGTCAACCCCTTCCCTTGAACATAACCAGTGTCGTGGCTGACAATGCATCAGAGTCCAAACTGGACTGACCTGAGTCCTTCCAACCCTGAGTTGCAGCTAAGTGTGCCTCGATCACTGTAACAGTGACGTTACACGTAGGAATTACCTGAAGATTCACCCTCTCGGTGTTTTTCAAAGCTATGCTAGGTTATATTAGTTTAGGTTTGTACCCTACCCAAACCATACCTAACCTAACCTAGAAAAAAAGTTGAGGGGCGAATCCACAAATGGTCACAGCGCAGCGTAGTAGGGAGACAATGGCACCGGGTTGAGGTCAGCTCAGGGGTTATGTAAGAGATGTACGCTCATGATACAACCCCGGTCAAATTAGTGTTCTCCACGAGAAGGTGAGCTCAGTACCTTCTTGGACCTGAATAATCCGTGGCTTTAGCTACAGATTACTCGCTGACATATCACAAAATATTTATTGAGAGATTTAACGACTACAGTACTCAGATCCTTTAAAGGACAAGTAAGAGTAAAATGGGAAGAAATAAATGAATTGAAGGAAATAGGAAAATATGAGAAGTGTGGTAGCAAGTAAATTAGTAATATACGGAAAATAGATTTGGGAGAGGGAATATATCATGATGCAAAAGAAAGGAAAGCACGATGAAGGAAAAGAAAAAGATACTCGCTGGTAAGCACAAGGAAAATGAAACCTAAAGATTCAAGCGCTTTTCTGTTGATTTACATCTTCAGCGATACAGAAATAATGTATAATTATCTTTATATCCCATAAGATTTGAATTATTAAGAAAACGCTCGGATCTATGTGTTTCATTTTCCTTTTGGTTACCGGTTTATTGCTGAATCTCGTGTTCTTTTGAGATTTATCAGCACAGAAAGATATGTTTTGATGGGCGAGGAAAACATCGATAAAAGGACGGCAAAAAATATTTTCTGTAAGGAGACAAAAAACTGAATGAGAAAGTAGGAAGAAAAATAGAGGGAAAAAACGGGAGACATTATCTTGCTAGCCTAATCATTTTTTCCCCCTCCATTACGTATTCACTGTAAATAACAAAACATCTAAACTCAGCCGCTAATCAATGCCACATAATTCCAAGAGAACCTTTGCCATCAAACCACAAAATCAGATCATATTGCAAAATTATCACACTCGTCCTAAAGACAATACGGCACTAGTATTTCGTCCATTACAAAATAACAAAACCTTGTCTTCTAGACTGATTTTTATTATGTTAGACGGAACGGGCAGCTGAGGCTCTAATCAAGGCCATCCCATTAACGATATATA
>JAYMFT010058063.1:0-15009 GCA_038088735.1 Panulirus argus | reverse complement strand
AATAAGAGCAAGGTTATTAGGTTCAGCAGGGTTGAGGGACAAGTTAGTTGGGGAGTGAGTTTGAATGGGAAAAAATTAGAGGAAGTGAAGTGTTTTAGATATCTGGGTATGGACTTGGCAGCAAATGGAACCATGAAAGCGGAAGTGAGTCATAGGATGGGTGAGGAGGCAAGGTTCTGGTAGCGATGAAAAATGTGTGGAAGGAGAGAACTTTATCTTGGAGAGCAAAATTGGGTATGTTTGAAGGAATAGTAGTTTCAACAATATTATATGATTGCGAGGCATGGGCCATAGATAGAGTTGTACCGAGGAGGGTGGATGTATTGGAAATGAAATGTTTAAGGAAAATATGTGGGAGGTGGGCTGAGTAGAAAGGGTAGTGAATGGTATGATGAAGTAAAGTTGCTAGTGAAAGAGAAAAGAGAGGCATTTGGGTAGTGCTTACAAGGAGAAAGTGCAAATGATTGGGGATGTATATATAAAAGCAGCAGGAGGTCAAGAGGAAGGTGCATGGGTTGAAAAATGGCAAATGAGAGTTGGGTTGAGTGAGTATCCGTAAACTTTAGGGAAAATAAGATGTTTTGGAAGGAGTTAAATAATAAGCAGAAGACAAGAGAGCAAATAGAAACATTGGTGAAAGGGGGAAGTGATAACAGTTGGTGATAAAGTGAAGAAGAGATGGAGTCAGTATTTTGAAGGACTTGAATGTGTGTGATGATAGAGTGGTAAATGTAGGGTGTTTGGGTCAAGGTGGTATGTGAATTGAGAGAGTTGTGGAGAGTGGTTTGGTGAAGAGAGAAGAGGTGGTGAAAGCCTTACATAAGATAAAATGTGTCAAGGTGGCTAGACTGAATCGTATTGCTGTTAAATTTATTAATGTTAAGAAAGTAGATGACAGTGTTGTTGATTTGCTTATAAGAATTTTCAGTGTATATATGGATCATGGTGAGGTGCCTGAGGTTGGCAGAACACATGTATAGTGCCATTGTGTAAAAGCAAGAGAGATATAGGTGAGTGTTGAAGCTACAGATGTATAAGTGTGTTGAGTATACTTGGTAAGTTGTATGGGAGGGTATTGAATGAGAGGATGAGGGTATGTACGGAGCATGAGACTGGGGAGGAAGAGTGTGGTTTTGTAAGTGGTAGAGGATGCTTTAAAGAATGTTTGAGAATTATGAAGAAAAACAGGTGGATCTTTTGTGGCATTTATGAAATTAGAGAATGCATATGATATGGTTGTTAGGGGTGCCTTGTGAAAGGTCTTAAGAATATACAGTGTTGGAGGGATGCTGATAGAAGCAGTAAGAAGTTATTATCAAGGGTGTAAGGCTTGTGTACGAGTAGGAAGAGAGGAGAATGAATGGTTGCAAGTGAAGGTTGGTCTTTGGCAAGGACGTGTGATGTCACCATGGTTGCTCAATTTGTTTTTGGATGGAGTGATGAGGGATATGAATACAAGAGTCTTGGAGAGGGAGTGGCTATGCTGTGTCATCAGCAAACAACAACTGACTCAATTTCCAGGCCCCCTCATCCTCTTCAGAGTGCATGCTCGCCCATCTCTGCAATACTCTTCAACTTACTTGTCTCACAGCCCCATTCATAAACAAATCAAATGGTCATGGTGACATCACACACCTCTGCCATAGACCAATTTTCAATTGGAACCACTAATTATCCTCTCTTCTTACTCGTACACATGCCTTACACCCTTGATAAAAACTCAATGCTCCTAGAAGCTTTCCTCCTGCATCATATTTTTCTAAGACTTTCCACAAGGTTTCTCTATCAACCCTATTGCTTGCTTACTAGATCCATTAATGCAACACACAAATTTGTCTGTTTCTCTTAAGTATTTCTCACACTTTTTTTTTTAAAGCAAACACCTAATCCACACATCTTCTACCACTTCTGATACTACATTGTTCTTCCCCAGTCTGATGCTTTGTACATACCTTCACAATCTAAATCGCCAGTCTCCAATACTACTTGCCAGGTACAATAGATAAACTTGTAGTGGTTTGAACACTTACCTTTGACCCCCTTGCCTTTATACAGTAACAATATACATGCATTCTTCCTGTCTTAAGGCACCTCACCATGACCCACACATACATTGAGAATCCTAACTAACCAATCAACAACTCAGCCACCCCCTTCCTTAAGAAATTCAACTACAATACCACCCATGCTTTTTCAGTTCCTGCTCCTTCCTCTTGACCTCCTCCTGCTTTTTCTTATGTATCACCTAGTCATTTGCATTCCTTCCCTGTAATTACCGCCCAAATGCTTCTCTTTCCTCTTTCACCAGCAACTTTACTTCTTCATCCCACCACTCTGTATGCTTTATAATCTGCCTACCTCCCACCTTTTGTTGCATGCCACATGTATCTTTTGCACATGCCAAGACAGCTTCCCTAAATATCTTCCATTCTTCCCTTACTCTATTTACTCTCATCTTTTGCCATTCAACACTTAATCTCTCCTGGTAATTTTTTACACCAGTCCCTTTTCCAAGCTCACTTATTCTCACCACTCTCTTCTCACAGATGTTTCCACTTTTCTGAAAACCTCTACAAATCTTCACCCTTGCCTTCACTAGACATCCCAACAGCTGCCCTTGTTAACACATATACATTCAGAAGTCTCTCTTGTACATGCTTATCAATTAATATGCAATCCATTAATGGCCACTGACCATCTCTCCTACTCACATAGTACATATATTTGTGTATGTCCTTTTCTTAAGCCAGGTATTCCTGATTACCAATCCTTTTTCAGCATACAGCTCCACAACTTTTCACCTTTTCCATTCATAATACTGAATACCCCCATGACCCACAATTATACCCTCAATTGCTACATTACTTACCTTTGCATTCAAATCACCCATCATTAATACCTGGTCTCTTACATCAAAACTGCTGACACACTCATTCACCTGCTCCCAAAACACTTGCCTCTCATAATCTTTCTTCTCATAGCCAGGTGCATAAGCTCTATTAATCACTCATCTCTAAACATCCACTTTCATTTTTACCCCTGTGTATTTAGAATTTACTTCATTATACATTTTCACACACTTGCACAACTCCTACTTCAGGAGTAGTACTACTTCTGCCATAGGTCTTGTCCTTTTCACTTATTCCTGACTACTCATAAGACATTTCAAAGCCTTTCTTCCCCTTTATTGTTCGGTTTTGTTTCACTCAAAGCCAAAATATCCAGGTTTCTTTCCTCAAACTTCTCTCTTCTCATCTTGGTTACATCCACGCACACCTAAGATACCCCAGCCTGAGCCTTTGAGGAGGATGAGCACACTATGCTTATCACCTTCTTCTGTTCTGTCTTTTAGGAATTGAAATACAAGAAAGGGGTTTCCAGGCCCCTGTTCCTGTCCACTTTAATCACCTTCTACAATACACAGGGAATACAAAGGTAGAATTCTTTCTCCCTACCCTAAGAATGATATACAGCTGTATACAAGTGCTTATGGTACTCAGGGTTCTGGTAATATTTATTGAGTGAAGGGAAAAAAAAAAATTGTTTAATTGTCCACAAGCTAATGAGCAAAAGTCCATTTGTAAGTATAGGCTTAAGAATCAAGCAGCTAGAAATGCTCATGAAAGTGTTGATTTGTATGGATTTTATGTTGTACATTGTTTACTTTTATTATTATTCTGTAATTTTGGAATAGAAGATTTTGACTGAATATGAAAAGTGTCCAAAAATATGTGTAAATCCTCATAAGAGATTTCAAGCTGTATGGTCAGTCTTCAGTACTAAATGTATGTACAATAGATCTTTAAGTAGATGTACAAGTACTGGGAAGATTGTTCATTTGCAATGTAGTTATAAGAAAAGGTTACATTGATTTCATTAGATAAGGCACTTTCTTTTACCTACAGTAAACTTTTTTTTTTATGTATTTTTCCCTCATACTGTTAATGATTTTTACAGGGCAGAGAGAATATTTGCAGAAGCTGAGGAGAATGAAAACCATTACTATTATGTGAAGTGGGAGAACCTTCCATATGCAGAAGCTACATGGGAGTTGGAGGATATTGTCATTGCAAGATTTAATGAAGAAGTTAGTAGAGTTTCCTTTTCATATGACACTTACACATGACCTTTATTGTCTATTCTTCCATGTTTTGTTATATGTGTATCTATTAAAGTGATCAGTACGATCAGAATAATACATTTAGTACCTCCACACCACTCTTCAGAGTTCCCCATGTTGGGGAAAAGTTAGGGCACTTTGAATAATCATTGAAATTTGTGAGTTTTACAGTAGGTCAGGGAAAAGTCAGAGATTTTTCAAACTCATGAGTAAGCATATGTAAATAGATATCCTGCAGATAAGATGGATCTCTTCATCTTCCTTTAGAATTACAGATGTTTACAAATTATTCTGTTTTGATTAATAGTGAAATTTTAGCTTCTTGTCATGTAATTATGAAATTTAGAACTACCCAGCTCTTTTGCTGATTAGTCACAGCTTTAGGCCTTGTGGGGAATTGTGTTATATGCACATAGATTTTTATTTATTTTGATGTATGCTTGCAAAGCATGTTTGTAACTTATTACACATGTTATATAGGTAGGTAGTTGTTGGTAGGCAGCCAACATCCTTGAAGGTATATTACCAGTACTAACCTCCTTGGTATCAGAAGGGTTAGTGACAGCTGCAAAGTGGACCAGCACTTCATTGGTTTTCAAATTGTACTCCTCTGACCTAGGTAGCTGTCTTTTATTTCTTCTACATGGACTAATGGCATTCTGTCCCCAAACATACAATCAGCCCTTGTCACACATAGCACTTGACAACACTTGACTTGCACAGTTCGTTCTTTGTAACTCCAGATTTTTCTGCAGTGAGCACTCTGCGCTAGCCCTGACTTTTGGCAAAATGGTAGGAGCAATAGATGGCAGGAACATATAGGCAGGAGCATTTGGTAGAAACATTAGATAGAAGTAGTAGATAGGAACATTAGGTTGGAGCATTTGGTGGAAAGAATCAGTGGGGACATTAGTTTGGAGCCTCTGCAAATACTGCCCAAGAGTTGTTCTTTGCCAGTGCCCTGTAAAGGGTGAGGCATTAAAGGCTAAGAAGCAGCACTGGAGCTCACTAATGATGGAGACTATTGCCATGGCCACCCCCCTTAAGATAGTTCCAGGAGGGAACAGGTGTCACACGTATTGATAGATAGGTAGATATATATGACAACACATCAGTGCTTCATTTTATTATTATGTTTAATCTTGTGTAATCTTGATGAATTTGCAGATTACAAAAGATCCCCAAAGCTTGGAATCATATGACTGTTCTCATTTTAAGCACTTCATACTATTCGTTTCACAAAGTGCTCTCATTATCTGCAAATGGATATATACAGATCTTGTTTAAAAGAAATAATTATTCATTTGTGTATGTGATTGTCTTCTAGAAGTACATGTCCTTGTTGCAGTATGCATCATTAATAATTGTAGTTTTGACCTTTTGGAACTCCTTTTTCTTGAATTCTCATAAATATTGTAAGAACCAGTTTCCAAGCTGATATTTTAAGTGAGGAATAGTAAATGAAAAGTTAAAGCTAAAAAGTAACAAGGTTAGGATAGTCGAAAGAGATGTGGAGATCAACTTTGTAAACGTGCAAATGCATAATTATTTCTTTCAAACAAGATCTGTACACATACATTTGCAGATCTACATATGCATTTGCAAGTACAGTATAGGTTTTAAAGTTGGTAGTTAGTACTGGTAGGCAGCTACTGGCCAGGAAGGTATATTACCTGTACTACCTGCCAGGGTATTGGGATGGTTAGTGATGGCTGCATTTCATTAGTTGTCAAGCTGCACTCTTATGACCCAGGCAGTTGTCTTTTCTTTTTGCCTCACCTACATGTAAACTATTGGCACTCTATCCACAAACATAAAACCTCTCATTGTCGCACATAACACTTCACAACACTTAACTCACACCAACTCATTCTTGTCTCTAAGAATTTCCCTGGCTTTTTGCAAAATCGTAGGAGTGATAGAAAGAAATAGTTGGTAGGAATATTAAACAGGAGCATTAGGTAGAATTATTGGGTGGAGGTAGTTGGAAGGAGCATTAGGTAAGAGTAGTATGTTGGAACATTAGGTAGAAGTATTTGGTAGGAACATTACGTAGGAGCTTCTGAAAATACTACGCTAGAGCTGTCCTCTGCCAGTGGCCTGTTAAGGATGAGGCACTAAAGGTTAAGATCAAGAAATGGCACTTGAAGTCAACAGTTATGGAGACTCTTTTGCTGTGGCCACCCCCTTGAGGGAGTTCTCAAAGGGAACTGGTGTTAGAGATATAGATAGATAGATTAAACAATAAGTTTTATCATCTAAAGGGTTTATTGTCTGTGGAAGGTTATGTTGTTTTTATCTTAGTTGGGAAGAGTAATATTTTGTCAGAGAAAGTTGGAAAAACTCAGGAGTATTTGAATCGGCAACGTTTTAGGAATCCTGCCTGTAGATCAGTGCTTTGTCAGCCATTTATTTCTCACACATCAGTGTGATTATTTCCTTTAAACATCTGGTTGCTATGCATATTTATATTGTATTTCAGATTTATGAGTCCTTTATTGTTGCTTTGTCATTTTTTTCTCTCTAAGCCATATATACTGAAAATTGGGAATAATCTTGACACTTGAGATAATGAGCCTCCTAGTTCTCTCAAAGTGAACAAGGCACACACTGCCTGTCATCAGCTGTGTGTAGATATTTATGATAATTATTAACTTTTAACATTTTTAGGTTTACATTATCTTTTTTATATGCTTTTATTTGTAAATTATTGTTTTGTAATCTTGTATACACCAAATATTAGATCTTATGCTAGCATCACCATTACAACAAGTTCTCTGAGTTGCTTATTACCATTAGCATGTAAATGTTGAGATAAGTAACAGTTCTTGACAGTATTTTTATCTTTATTTACCGTTTACTTGTTCATGAATTATTTTTCTCAACTCTTGTATACATCATATAGTAAATCTGAAATATCACCATTAGAGTGAGTTTGTTCAGAAGCTTTTGATGATTATCAATTTTTGGCACTTATTATTCTTACTTCAGTTTGACATTTAGTTATGTAAAAGTGACTTGTTTATTGTATTATATACACCAAATAGTAACTTATATACTAATGTCATAAGTACAAAGTAAGTCTGTTGTGATATGCTACCACTAACTCATGAATTTTTTGATGATCATAGGTTAGTGATGTTTTTAGTATTTTGTTTTATGAATGATAGGATAGGGGATAGTGGAGAAAGAATACTTCCCACTATTCCCTGCATATCGTAGAAGGCGACTAAAGGGGATGGGAGCAGGGGGCTGGAAACCCTCCCCTTCTTGTATTTCAATTTCTAAAAGGGGAAACAGAAGAAGGAGTCAGGAAGGGAGTGCTCATCCTCCTCGAAGGCTCAGATGTGGGGTGTCTGAATGTGTGTAGATGTAACCAAGATGAGAAGATAAGAGAGATAGGTAGGATCTTTGAGGAAAGAAACCTGGATGTTCTGGCTCTAAGTGAAACGAAGCTCAAGGGAAAAGGGAAAGAATGGTTGAGAAACGTTATGGGAGTGAAGTCATGGGTTGGTGAGAGGACAAGAGCTATGGAAGGAGTAGCATTACTCCTGAAGCAGGAATTGTGGGAGTGTGTGATAGAGTGTAAGGAAGTATATTCCAGATTGATGTGGGTAAAACTGAAAGTGGATGGTGAGAGATGGGTAATTACTGGTGCTTATGCACTTGGTCATGAGAAGAAAGATCTTGAGAGGCAAGTGTTTTGGGAGCAGCTGAGTGAGTGTCAGCAATTTTGGTGCATGAGACTGGGTATTAGTGATGGTTGATTTAAATGCAAAGGTGAGTAATGTGGCACTTGAGAGTTTAATTGGTGCACATGGGGCATTCAATGTTATGAATGGAATGGTGAAGAACTTGTGGATTTGTATGCTGAAAAAAGAGTGGTGATTGGGAATACATGGTTTAAAATGAGGGATATTCACAAGTTTATGTATGAAAGTAGGAGAGATGGTCACTGGGCATTATTAGATTACATATTGATTGATGGGTGTGTAAAAGAGAGACTTTTGAATGTAAATGTGCTGAGAGGGGCAGCTGGTGGAATGCTTGATCACAATCTTGTGGAGGTGAAGATGTGTAGAGGTTTTCAAAAAAGAAGAGAGAATGTCGGGGAGAAGAGAGTGTTGAGAGTACGTGAGCTTCGAAAGGGGACTTGTGTGAAGAAATACCAGGAGAGATTGAATGTAGAATGGCAAAAGGTGAGAGCAAATGAAGTGAGGGGAGTGGGTGAGGAAAGGGAGGTATCTATGGAAGCAGTGTGGCATGTGCAAGATATACATGTGGCATGAGGAAGGTGGGAGGTGGGCAGAGTAAAAAGGGCAGTGAGTGGTGGGATGAAGAAGTAAAGTTGCTAGTGAAAGAAAATAGAGTGGCATTTGAATGGTATCTACAAGGAAGGAATGCAAATGACTGGGAGATGTATATAAGAGAAAGCGGCGGGAGGTCAAGAGGAAGGTGCAAGTGTTGAAAGAGATGGCAAATGAGAGTTGCGGTCAGAAAGTATCATTAAACTTTAGAGAGAATAAAAAGATGCTTTGGAAGGAGGTAATTAATGTGTGAAAGATAGGAGAACAAATGGGAACATCAGTGAAGGGTGAAGGGTAATGGAGAGAAGAGGAAAAGGAGTAAGTATCTTAAAGGAATGTTGAACATGTCTGATGATAAAGTGGCAGATGTTGGGTGTTTTGGTCAGGTTGGTGTGCGAAGTGAGAAAGCAGGAATGTTAGTTTGTTGAGAGAAGGGGTGGTGAAAGCCTTGCAGAAGATGAAATCTGGCAGGGCGGCAGGATTGGATGGTATTGCAGTTAAATTTATTAAGAAAGGTTGGTGAATGTCTTGTTGATTGGCTGGTAAAGGATATTCAATGTATGTATGGATTATGGCGAAGTGCCTGAAGATTGGCGGAATGCATCTATAGTCCCACTGTATAAAGGCAAAGAGGATAAGGGTGAGTATTCAAACTAAAGAGTCATAAGTTTGTTGAGCATACCTCGAAAACTGTAAGGAAGGGTATTGACTGAGAAAGAGAAGTCATGTACAGACCAACAGATTGGGGAGGAGTAGCATGGTTTCAGAAGTGGTAGAGGATGTGTGGATCAGGTGTATGCATTGAAAAATGTGTGAGAAATACTTCGAAAAACAGATGGATCTGTATACAGTATTTATGAATCTGGAGAAGGCATATGAGAGGGCTGAGAGAGATACTCTGTGAAAGGTATTAAGAATATAAGGCGCAGGAGGTAAGCTGCTAGAAGTAGTGAGAAGTTTTCATCAAGGGTATAAGGCATGTGTATGAGTAGGAAGAAAGGAGAGTGATTGGTTCCCAGTGAAGGTCGGTCTGCAGCAAAGGGGTGTGTGATGTCACTATGGTTGTTTAATTTGTTTATGGATGGGGTGGTTAAGGAGGTAAATGCAAGAGTTTTGGAGAGAGGGACGAATATGCAGTCTGTTAGGGACAAGAGGTCTGGGAAGTGAGTCAATAGTTGTTTGCCGATGGTAAAGCACTGGTGGCTGATTGAAGTGAGAAACTGCAGAAGTTGGTGACTAAGTTTGGAAAAGTGTGAGAAAGGAGGAAGCTGAGATAAATGTGAATAAAAGCAAGGTTATTAGGTTCAGCAGGGTTGAGGGATAAGTTAGCTGGGACGTAAGTTTGAAAGGAGAAAAACTGAAGGAAGTGAAGTAGTTCAGATATCTGGGAGTGGACTTGGCAGCAAATGGAACCATGGAAGCAGAAGTGGGTCATAGGGAGGGGGAGGGGGGCAAAGGTTCTGGAAGCAATGAAGAATGTGTGGAAAGAGAGAATGTTATCTCGGAGAGCAAAAATGGGTATGTTTGAAGGAACAGGAGTTCCAAAAATATTATATGATTGCAAAACATGGGTTATGCAGAGGAGGGTGGATGTGTTGAAAATGAAATGTTTAAGGACAATATATGGCGTGAGGTGGTTCGATCGAGTAAGTAATGAAAGGGTAAGAGATATGTGTGGTAATAAAATGAGTGTGGTTGAGAGAGCAGAAGAGGGTGTGTTGAAATGGTTTGGACATATGGAAAGAATGAGTGAGGAATGGTTGACAAAGAGGATACATGTTTCTGAGGTGAGGGGAAGAAGGAGAAGCAGAGACCAAATTGGAAGTGGAAGGTTGGAGTGAAAAAGATCCTGAGTGATCGGGGCTTGAACATGCAGGTGGGTGAAAGAAGTACACAGAATAGAGTGAACTGGTAAAATGTGATATACAGGGGTTGACATGCAGTTAATGGACTTAACAAGGGCATATGAAACATTCAGGATAAACCATGGAAAGATCTTTGCAACATGGATTTGGATAGAGAGTTGTGGTGTCTGTGCATTACACATGACAGAGAATGAGGGTGAGCGGATGTGGCCTTGCTTCATGTGTTTTCTAACACTACCTCGCTAACACATGGGGCGGTGATGCTGTTTCCTCTGGGGCAAGATGATGCTGGGAATGGATGAAGGCAAGCAAGTATGAATATGTACATGTGCATATATAAAGTAATCCCTTGATTCAATGAACTAATAGGGGGAGGCGGTGTCCATTAATGCTCAAAATGAGTTAAATCGAATGTAACCATTTTTTGACACAATATACAGTAATACAATATACAGTTCATACGCTTTCTTTTAACTTCTCTATCACTTGATGCAAATTGAACTGTAAGGATTGCAAAATCATTTAACAAATAGTCACACTTCTCTGTATATAACCTGACCGCACGATAGCTTGAGGCAGACTGAGACCAAAACAAAGCGAGTATATCCCATGCTATCAAAAACAAGTGCAATATGAAATGTGCATGGTGCAGCATTTGAGATTTCCAATCTTTTTATTTTCACATTTATCACTAATTAATGTATTATTATTTGCCCAGTCCGTTAAATCTGAAATCTGTAAAATTGAGAGCTTACTGTATATATGTATGTGTATGTGTATGTATATCTATGCATGTATATAAGTATATATGTATATGTTGATATGGATATGTATTTGTTTGTATATATACAAGTATGTGCAAGTATGTATACATGTGTGTATATGAGTGGATGGGTCTTTCTTATTCTGTTTCCTGGTACTACCTCGCTAACACTGGAAATGACAATCAAGTACGATAAATAGAGTATAATAAAAAAATGTAAACAAAAACATTATCACTTTTCATGCTCTATGATCACTGTATTTGACTGGAATTTGGACACATATTCAAAACACATTAGAATCCTGAAATGGCTCTTCATATAACTATTAGCAAAAATTTGAATGAACATCAGTAATAATTTTTCAAAATGGAACCTGAGAATGGTAGAAGACTGCATGAAAAAGGGTAACAATATTTTCATCCTTCTGAGGTCATGAAAACCATACACTATTACAAGATAAGAATGTAACACAAATCCTCACCATGTGTGGTTGATCCTTGTGCTCCCCATCTCTTTCATTAGATGTCTTCTTTTCTTCACCAAAGTCATAATTACTCATGTCTTCTGTAGCATATATGTCCTCATCATCATCCTCAAAAGCCCCAACACCAAAAGCCTGAAAATAAGTACGCAGTGGGTGATACTATTGCATGCACAGATAATTCTTTGCTTTTATTTTCCTAAAAATTTACATGATGTAAAGTGGAGACAATTTCACCTGTGAGACACCCAGCTGAGAGACAAAGTTCTTTACGAAGATACCCATACAATTTCACTGAATCTACCACAAAATAATAAGTTCTATAATTATAAGACTTCAAAAAGATTACAAAGTTAACAGTTTTATAGATGGTTGAAGAAAATTTATATGAAACATAATTTGTACATACCAACAGCTCTTAACACTTTAGCCTCAAATCCTGAAAGAATATTGACTACACATACTTGCAAATGATGCTACAGTCATGGGAAAAGTAAGGGATGACCAAGAGTACAGGAACTTACAAAGGAACTCTGATAAGCTCCAGAGTTGGACAGATACATATCTTGAAGTTAAACCCAAACGAATGGCATGTAATAATGATGGAAAATTGTGAATTATGGTCTATATATAAATCTAATCTAGAGGGAGACACCCTACAACAATCTGTGAATGAAAGGAACTTGGGATTTGACACAGTAACCAGCCTAACACCAATGTATTCATTAAAAGACTTGTTAGGGAGGCAAATTATATACTGGTTAATATCCAAACTACATTTAAGGACATCGATAAAGAAAAATTTATTGAACTATTTACTGGATATATTGGAATATACATCTTGAGTTTGTGGCCACCTTTAAGCCTTAAACTACAAACCCTAAAAGTCTAGGGATGCTAATGAAAGGGGTTCATCAAAAAATTAGAAAAAATATTTTTGTCTTATCACTTGGAAATATCAAGTTAAGAAAAACAAAAAAAAATCATGTAAACTTACCATATTTGGTGCTATCTATCTATTTATCTATCTATATTTTTGATACCAGTTCCCTCTGGGAACTCCCCGTTTTCACGTCTCCCTTGCACACAACATTCCACACATTCTTCCACCATTTCTCTCCCTACAATATTCTTCCACTTTATCTCCCCATGTCACAGGTGGTCTTCCTCTAACACCAACCCCTTTAATTGTAGTATCATACACTCTCATTGTAACTCCCAGTCTTGCATTCTGTCCAAATGCCCACACCACTTCAATGTATTACATTTCACCCACTCTACCACTCCACAGTTCATTCCCTTTGCATTCCCTGCCAAACCACATCTCTCATACACCCCTTCATTTCTTTCTTCATCTCATTAATTCATACCATGTGCTCTTTTCAAATAGCTCATTTCCACAGCCTGGATTCTTGACTATGACTCATTCTACATCCATGCTTCAGCTGCAAAGGCCAAGGCTGGGAGCACTACGCTCACCCTTAATCCTCCCCTCATTTCCACACTTACACCTCCAGCTTCATTATTCTATCAAGGAACCCAATGACCCTTTTACCCTATACTACTTTCTCCTTACACATCACCAAACTTACCCAAGACAGCTCCTAGATACTTAAATTCTTTCTCTTTCTCCAGTCTTTCTCAACCCATATCCAAAACACAGTTTAGTACACTTTCTTCTTTCACTCTGTATAGCTTTGCACAATCTATACTTTTACTCTGTTTTCTTTCAAACAACATTAATTTACTTTATTTGCACTACCTTCAATCACCTATACTTACACACGTCATAAATCACAGATTTACAGTATGTGTGCCTGCCATTAATGTGCTACGTGCATTATCACTGCTGACATCACAGATTATGTCATCATCATGGCATCTGACATCCAACATGCTTTATATGCATAACTCACACATTTTCTTTTTCCATTTATAAACGTAACACTATGGGAGACTTTGTACCCGGATATCCAGTGAATTAAAGCATTAATTATGTAAAATGTTTTACCACTGTGCTAGAGTTGCTCTTTGCCAGTGGCCTGTTAAGGGTGAGGCACTAAAGGCTAAGAAGCAGCACTGGAGTTCAATAGTCATGGAGACTCTTTTGCTATGGCCACATACTCTTGAGGGAGGTCCCAAAGGGAATGGCATCAAAGATTTTGAGATAGACAGAAAATGTTTTACTAAACACAATTGGGTTTTTACATATGGCTTATCAATAAAATTCTAGTTATGCTACTTATCAATTACATTTTATCTACATAATTTTCATATATATATACATTATCTACAGTTCTATGCAGCTTTGTTATTCACTGCACAATAACCTGAGCCAACTACACATATGCTTGCCATTACTTGTCACTCTTCTTTCCTCAATACAAAAATCAAGGTCACTTTCCTAATATGATGAAAATCACATTCAACATCCATTTTCTCATTAGCACTATCATTACTAGTTAATAATTTCCTGGGATGAGCACCCACAGCTTCATGGCAAGTTGTGTCAATCAATGGACAAACACACATGGAAGAGACAAGGCCACATCTTTTCCTTCTGTGTTATGTGGGTAACTGAGATGGCAGGATGTTCTTCCAATGCTAATATTAGTTGTCAGAGATATAAGGCATCTATGCATACCAAAAAAGCACACATTCAGATCTAATTGAGAGTAAAAAGAGACAACCCATAAAACTGCAGTTGCAGTGGCAGTGCTGAGAATGTAAAACTACCTTTGCAAAAAATTAAGGCATTATGGAAACCAAGATCTGATTTTGGTTCAGAGCAGGGGAACAAAGATGGTACCTGATAAAAGAGACCTGAGTTACAGCAGAAGACACAGACTATGAATCTGCCTAAAATGGAAGGTAAAAGATTAAGGGGACTTGTTTACAACTTTCAAGTCACTTTATCAAGCTGACAATATCAGCAGTAGAGAACACTTTAAAACATATAAAGAATAGCAACATGAAGTTAAGGTAAGAAGTTAATGGAAAAAATTTTAGAGAATAGGTAAAGAAGTATCATATTATCAGAACAATGGAAGAATAGAATAAACTAAATGATGAAATTGAGTGCAAACAGGATTAAAAAATAACAATATGTATGGTAGAAATGAAATTCTAAGGAATGGGGCCTCATAAATGCAAGACTCCTTTCCAAAAATGTACAAAAAGTAATTACAAATGCATATTTACAAAATCTCCTTTCCAACAATGTACAAACAAGTAATTACACACGCATATTTACAGAAACACAATCAGTTGTCCAGCTTTCTTTGTCATTCACAGATCTATTCTTGGAAACTGAACACATTAAACAATGATAAGTTTAAACAAGCAAACCTTACAAGACTTCTAAAAGTAAATCATATATTTCATCCCCTGCTAAGCTGTACACTGCAGACAGCTTGTCTCTATTGTTGGTAAGCATATGTGCCTTCAATGCATATGACAAAAATTTCATAAA
>JAYMFT010058052.1:0-15010 GCA_038088735.1 Panulirus argus | reverse complement strand
TGGGAAGTATTCTTTCTTCCCTATCCCCAGAGATAATATATATATATATATATATATATATATATATATATATATATATATCCGTTATAGTATGTGTGAGGATAAGACCTTGCAATGATGTTGTATGTCTCTCTCATCGTAGCATGCTCCCTGACTTATTGGTATAGGAAATTTTCCTGTTTACACTCTCAAAAAACTTTTATATCCATGGCTCCACATCACCATGAGAATCCATATTCCCTTAGAGTTTCTCTTTATAACTGAATGATTCCATTATCAGTATTTTGCTACTATAAGAATGAGTTTTTCACCACTCTATGTATCGTCCTGATTGTTCCTCTGTTGTTATCATTGTACATTAGTTCTGCATCATTACAGTTCTTTAGAGGACTATGTGATGTTAATTAACATCACTATGCTCTTCTTCGCTACAGTTACTCATCCCATTATGAAGTGTCTGAATGGGCCATGTTCCACTATTTCTTAAAACTTCAGGCTCTCCTTTATTAAGAGGGGTGATTTTCCCCCTCCTCTGCCTTCACTTCCCTTTTTCGCTTTTCTCCCAGTCTCCCTTTGATTTATCAGATTTGTTTATATCCCACTGAACCTTACTATGCCATATGATTCTTAGTTTTTCTGATTACATCATGGCTTGATAACTCCAAGTCACACGTAGCCATAACTGGTTGATCTCTTACACCTTGGCTGTAGCCACCAATTCTTCTTTTCTTTTTCACAAAATCTTATCTGGCTGTCCCATAGCTTTTATCATTTTTTTGAACATTTCCTCCATCTTCCTACTTTCTTCCTTATCTGGTGTATGACCTTCCTAACCAAAATAATTAGTGAGTTACATCTATTAGCATTTTGCTTTATGAGTCTTTCTAATTTTGGTGCTACCCATTTTTCAACTAGATTCTTTTGTTTATGAGAGTCAGCCTTTTTGCTTTTAACTCTCCTTGTAATTTCTCTTTCAGCTATGCTGTGTACCAATTTTAAACCTTCCATCCAGTATCCCATATACATCCATGATTGCTTCATCTCCAACAATGTATATTTTTCTTATTCAACTGCTCCTCTCCATCACTCCTCATGTTTTGTTGATCTGTTGCTAAAATTGCTCCTTCTAAACTTCCCAGCCCTCTGCTATCATCAGTGTGTGTGTGTGTGTGTGTGTGTGTGTGTGTGTGTGTGTGTGTTTCCTTTCCTCAAACGGAATAGCTGTTTATAGTGCTTCAGTAGATTCTGTGGGTACTTTTGTTCTTTCCTGTATTTAAACAGTTGCCAATATTGCTTCTGCATTTCCCTGCCCAGTTGCCCAATATTTTCTTCAATAAATATTGTATGTGTTTCATTCCTTTTCTCAACTGAGCAGCCTGTAATACATCCAGAAAAGACCCATTAGATTATGTTTGCTTTTAAATGGCTTGATATTCTTTCCTCTGGTTTTTATCCCCTGAATCTCCTCCACTAATCTATATTTCTGTTCATCTCTGGTCACATGATTCCCTTCATTTTCCTTGAAATGCTTGCTCAGTTTTTTAACTCTAGCTCTAGTTATGTCCTCTGTTTTTGTTCCTTACCAAGTACCCATAACATCCCCAAACATTTGCAATCTGGTGTTTTCATCTCTGGTCTCCTCTTTGCTATCAATCTACTTTTTGCGGATCTGGTTTTGACTGAGTGGTTTTGGTACATTCCTCTAATTTAGTCCACACTATCCAGGAAATTTGGGAAATGATATAAATGCTATTGGTAGGCCTATTGTTGTTAACACCAGACCCATTGATGATGCTACTGCCTATATTAGGCCCATGAAAGTAAATGCAGAAACTCATACAGCTGTAATCATTCCAACTTCAACAGTCACTTATAAGGATAGTGAACAAACTGTCATGACAAAACATTTGAAACAACTATTGAATTTTTAACATCAGAAGAACTTGTGCCATTCCTTCTTGATATAGATAACTTGATGCACAATAAACATTAAAAACATTGAATGATAATGTTAAAGAAATAGTTAAAAATCTAAACAAAGTGTAAAGATAAGTCTGCATGTAAGAAATGAAAGAAAATAGTCAAAATCCTTAAGTGCCACACATCCAGAATTCTTCTACAAAAGTTACTGGTGCAGCTAACAAAACCAAACCTAATTCATGATGATTTGGAAGCTCAAGATAATGCTATGGATTGCATGCAACATAGTTTGTGATACATAGGAATTTAAAAGAAATTAGATGAAATAGTTTATTCATGGTATTGCTACAAAAATCTGGTTAAGACAGTAACTGTAGAGTTTGATTGTTTGGACAAGGGAGGAATGGAGAGAGCTTGATATTTTGGATAGGGGAGTATTATACTTAAGGTTTTTGTTTAGTCCATATGATAACAGGAAACTAGAATCTTTTGGTCTATCATGTAATTTGAAAAGGATTAGGTATTAAGAACATTGATGCTGTACATCCATACAACTCAGAGGAGGTGACTGTGATTATGAAAAGAAATTCAAGACAGCAAAAGCAGTAAATTCAGTTCATTTGTAGGTTGGGAGGCTTTGCCTTTTCACCAGCCTCTCCCTGCATCATTTTATTTATTTCTTTGCATTGTGCTTTGGTCTGAAGTGTGAAATTATTCTCCATTGTTTCATTCCCTTCTCTCTCCCCTCTTTTTTTCCCCTTTTCTCCAGTGTGCATATATCAGGTCTTAGAATTTTCTGTAGTTCTGGTTTCAAAAATCAATTCACATATTATCTGTTTTTGTTTTTTTGGTGATTGTAATCTTGTTTGCTTTCTTCCTTTCATTGCTGCAATCAGTGTACCAGAGGATGAAATGACCTGAATTTTCTATCTCTACCCTAAAGCTGTCACAGGTCATATCTTCTGAAAATTTGCTCTTGTCCTTTAGTGGTAAGTTATGATTGGTTCAACAAAGAAACATGATATTGCAATGGTTGCTAGTCTTGTTACACAGTGTTTCCTCAGTCTTTATATTTCTCCTTCAATTTCCAGAAATTTCTAAACTTGACTTACTTTTCATCTCCTTTCACAAGAGTTGAGAAATTGGGAAAAACAGACAGGGAAAGTGTTTACAAATTTCTGAGAAAGTGAAAACATGTCTCTTGAAATGAGCCAGGTCATAGTTATTGGGAAAAACATGAGAAGGTAGAGAGTTCCAGAGCTTCGACGTGTAGGGAAAGAAGCAGTTATTAAAACTTGAGAACACTATCTTTATATTTTAAGTTTTCAAGAATATTTTGTCAACAAAAAAACAATTCTTCAAATGCTGTAATGATCTTGGAATATATTTAATTATACTTCCCTTTACCAATATATACCCAGTTAATACAAAGTGTAATGTAATTATCAATGAAAGACATTAACAACACTGAAACAGTAATTCAAGTCCAGATTCATATTCAGCATATGAGAAATAATATTTATACTTAAGTTTTGAAGGATATCTAATCACACGAGAAAAATACCAAAATCTAAAGCATAATCTTTAGTCAAAGAAACTTTTTCTTTTAAAACTTATATAGCAGATTGCAAGTCTTCTATACTTAAAATAATAATGGAAAATATCTAATTCTTATTCTTTTGGCCGATATAAACTAGAATACGAACGTAATAAGTAAAACAACATTCTGAAAATGGAACCTAACCTAACCTGACCTACCCTAACCTAAGCTAAGCTAAGCTAAGCTAACCTAACCTAGACTAACCTAATCTAGACTAACCTAACCTAACCTTAATGACCACAAAACATTAATTTAGGCCAAGATTAGAATTATGCTTGAAAAATAGTTATGTTGAAGTTTTTAAGGAAATCTAGTCAACTGAGAATGATTACAAAAATTGCCAAAAATAAGCTCAACTTCTTCGTTTAAAACAATAATAATAATGAAATGCTTCTATACTTGTAATGATCTAGGAAAATATCTAATCCTGCTTCCCTCTCCCAATATATACCAAATTGATACGAATCAAACAAGTGACAATTATCTTTTAAAGAAATAAATAATTACAATCCTTATGACCTGTAAACAGGATATCAATCCCATAATAGTTTTCAGCATGAGAACTAGTCCGAATATTGAAGTATTCAAGAAAATTCCATCTTATTTAATAGGCCCATACTACTTTTCTCTTCAAACTATAATAAAATGGATGGTAATCAACTACAGGCTTTAATGACCCCAAATACAAACTCTAAGCTAGGTTAGTATTCAGTTTAGGAAATAGTACTTATAGAGAAGTTTTGAAGGAAATCAAGTCAACTGAGTAAAATACCAAAAAATGTAGAATATCTTCAGTCAAAATCTCTTTTTCATTTAAAACTATAACATTACTTGATTGAATGTGTCTATAATTCAAAGAAGTATAGGAAATATCAAATAATGCTTCCCTTGAGTGGGATATTCTAAATTAATATGAACTGAATAATGTAATATAAATTAAAAGGCATGATGATCTCTAAACTGCAATGCAATCCCAAAGTTGATTTTATCATGAGAAATGGTACTCATCTAAAGACTTTTAAAGGATATCTTACATGAAAAATACCATATATTGCAGGGTATTTTCTACCCCAACATGCTAATACCTTGAAAACTCTAATATAACAAAAAGGAACATTTCTAAACTTGAAATAATAATGGAAAATATCTAATCATGGTTCCCTTGGTTGATTAATACAAACCAAATAAATGCAATCTTAAAATGTAATAATAAATTACAGCTTTAAAAATAGTCTTTATACTGGTCTTGAATGAAATCTATTAAACCGAGAAAAATACCAACATATATTTCTTTTAAAATTGTCATATGATTTCTATACTTGAAATCACGAAAAATATCTAAATCTGATTAATAAACCTGTGAAATATGTCATTATATTGAAGTTTTCCAGAAAATCTTTTCAACAAAAACCATATCTTCAAATAACATAATGAAATGCTTCTATACTTGGAATGATCTTGGAATATACTTAATTATGCTTCCCTTTGCCAATATATACCCGATTAATATAAAGTGAAATGTAATTATGATTCACAGACATTAACAACACCGAAACTATGAAAAATAATCCTTATAATGAAGTTTTGAAGGATATCTAATCACCTGAGAAAGAGACCAAAATCTACAGCCTAATTTTTAGTCCAAGAAACTTTTCTCTTTCAAACTGTTATATAACATGCTGAAAGACTTCTTAAGTTGAAATTATTATGGAAAATATATAATACTTCTTCATTTGGCCGATATATGCCATATAAATGCCAATGTAACAAAAAAACAATCATCTGAAAATGTAACCTAACCTAAGCTAAGCTAACCTTATCTAACCTAACATAACCTAACGTCAGCTAACCTAACCTAACGTAACCTAAGCTAACCTAACCTAACCTAATGTAAGTTGACCTAAACTAACCTAACCTAAGGTAACAATCTAACCTAACCTAAGCTAACCTAACCTAATCTAACCCAACCTAAACTAACCTAACCTAACATAACCAACTTAACCTAAAGTAACCCAACCAAAAATAACCTTACCTAACATATTCTAACCTAAATTAACCTAACCTAACCTATCCAAATATAACCTAACATATCCTAACTTAAATTAACCTAACATATCCTAACCTAAATTAACCTAACATATCCTAACCTAAATTAACCTAATCTAACCTATCCAAACGTAACAACATATCCTAACCTAAATTAAACTAACCTAACCTATCCAAACGTAACCTAACATATCCTAACCTAACCTATTCAAATGTAACCTAACCTAACCTAATCTAATATAATCCAAGATTAGAGTTAAGTATGAGAAATAGTCATTATGCTAAAGTTTAGGATATCTATTCACATGAGAACAATTCCAAAAATTTTTATTAATCCTTTAAGCTCAAAAATAATTTTTGTTTAAAACAGTATTTAAACAGAATGAAACGCTTCTATACTTAAATTGATTTAGGAAAATATCTAATTCTACTTCCCTCTGCCAATACATACTCAATTAATACTACTGCCCTCTGCCAATACATACTCAATTAATACTAATCAAATAAATGACACAGTCATCTTAAAACGAAATAAAAAATTACAATGCTTCATGACCACTGAACAGGAAATTAATTCCAGAATACTTTTCAGCATGAGAACTAGTCAAAATTTTGAATCTTTGAAGAAAATTGCGTTTTTTTTTTTATGTCCCATAAAACGTTTCTTTCAAACTGTAATATAATGGGCAATAATCAACTACAGGCTTAAATGACGCCGAAAGCAGACTATAGGCCAGATTAGTATTGACTTTAGGAAATAGTACGTATAGAGAAGTTTTGAAGGAAATCCAACCGAGTAAATACCAAAAAATGCAGAGTATTTTCAGTCAAAACTTAATGGAACTTTTCTATAATTCAAATGACCATCGAAAATGTCAAATAATGCTTCCCTTAACGGAGAGATTGTGGTTATGACAATCAAAAACAAATACAGACTCATCTATTCTTGAGGCAGTCCCAAAATTTATAATGTGAGGAACCGGCAAGCCTGGACACCAGCTCAAAACCAAAGACCCGGCGCCGGGAAAAACTGCTTCTTTTATTCAGCTGAAAAAAGATCCTTCCTTCTGTACCTTAACTTCTCCTCATACACTTGCTGAACACCTTGATAAACCCAAAAGACCGACAACTTCGTAACACCACCTCCAATTGACCAGAAAGTATCAGATCATCATACAGTACTGCACTACGAGCAGCCTTGAATTCAATCAACAGTGTTGCCAAAACAACAACAAAACCTCCATTTCTAAAGGGCGACTAACAATGTTGCCATGTAAAATCAAGGTAACAAATCAATCCATTCAAATCTCTGCCAATATTAATCCAATTTATATACTACTGTACAACACCACAGCAGGGTATTTTTCAGCCAAATTTATTTTTACCTTGAAAACGGTAATATAACATGATGAAAATCTTTTACACTGGAAATAATCATGGATAATATCTAACCATGATTCCCTTAGTTGATTAATACGAACCAAATAAATACAGTCTTCTTAAAATGTAATCATCAATTACAGCCTTTATAATACAACATAATGAATCGCTTCTATACTTGAAATGATCTTGGAATATATCATATTATGCTTCCCTTTCCGATTAATAGAAAGTGAAATGTAATAATCAATTACGGATATTATCATCACCGTAACAGTAATTCAAGCCCAGATCCATATTCAGTATGAGAAATAATTTTAATTCTGAAGTTTTGAGGGATATCTAGTCACCTAACCTAACTTTACCTAACCTTAATGACCCCAAAACAGTAATGTAATGTAATCATTAATTACTGGCCATTATGACTCATAAACTGCAATTCAATCACAAAGTCGTTTTCATCATGAGAAATATCACTTATTCAAAAAGTTTTAAAGGGAAATCTTGTCATATAACAAAAACACCAAATATTGCAGAGTATTTCTTAGTCCAAAATAATTTTACCTTAAAAACGGTAATATAACATGATGAAACTCTTTTACACTTGAAATGATCATGGAAAATATCTAATCATGCTTCCCTTGGCTGATCAATACGAACCAAATGAATACAATCTTCTTAAAATGTAGTCATCAATTACAGACTTTACTGACCGCAAAGCCATAATTCAAGCCAATTAAGCTTAAGAAATAGTCGTTATGCTGAAGTTTTTAAGGAAATCTATTCAACTGAGAATAATTCCAAAAACTGCCAAAAATAAGCCCAAAAAACTTTTTCGTTTCAAACAGTAATAATAATGAAACGCTTTTATACGTGTAATGATGATTTAGGAAAAGATCTAATTCTTCTTCCCTCTGCCATAGATTGATGTGTAACAACAAAAACCGATAAACTACACAACACTGCATTACTTTTAAAGAAATTCATTTCTATAGTAATTCAAAGCTCATAGAAGGAATGGGTGACAATACTATATATCAGTCCACCTGCTGTTGTAGGTAATATAAAATTGTTGGCAATATGAGATTTGGATGGAATGGTTAAAGGGTGAGATAATGTGTGTGGAAAGAGGACACTGAAAGTCAATACGATTAGAGGCAAAACGCTAGATTTGGAATTGGGTGGATGGCCATATCTTAAAATCAATTTCCTTGAAGAAGACTGGAAATTTTGGACGAGTTGATATCTTCGGTGATAGGATTTAGTAGGTATGGTAGAGGGAAAGATGAAATTGAAAGAGGAATCAGGTAAAGAGAAAGAAATCTGGGGACTTGAAAACTATGCTGACTAGAAAAAAAAATTAGTTATTGAGTATTCATGATGTTTTCATGAAATAGTTCCGGTGTCATCGCTGATTTTTGGTTTTATATTCCATGTGTATGTAGGGGAAAAATAAGAGCAGTAGACATGGATAACTTGTTTAGTACATTAGAACCTCGGAGGATAGAAAGAATGATAATGTGAAATGATTTATACAGATTTGAATATATCATTAGAAACGAGAATAGATAAAAATCTTTGAGATTGTTCTGGATACATAGAGCGTATTTCAGATAACAGTATGGTTAAGATCTATTATATTAAAGTCGACGATACAAGAAGGAGAATTAGGACTCGGAAGAGATAGATATATGTAGTGAGATAATTGATTTGGATTGAGGATATTTCAGATGGGGTAAAATGGAAGCATCTTTTGTATGGAATTGGTATAAAAGGAGACTTTTTTCTTAGCGAGTTAAGTGCTTTTTTGTGTGTGTGGAAGTCTTTTGACATTAAAACGCTGGGCAGGGGATAAATTTTTGTGAATGAGGCTGTGGATGTTGGATGTACTTGATCAGCCCTATTATCATTATTAACATTTTCCTTAAAGATATTCTTTATACATTAAATTAAAATATTACTTTTTGCGAAAAATGTATAATAATAGCAAGAAGACGCAAAGTGGAATATATAAACGGTCAAGTTCCATAGGCATATTTGGACTTGCTTTTACCCATAATGAAAACAATTATGGGATCGCTACAGAATTTGTTCAAAAAGTTTTATCTGACATTTTACACTACAGCAAATTTTTTACCCAGGTGGACTACATGTTAACAAGTATAGCATCGCCAATATCACCAAATCCCAGTGTCGTACGTTGTATAAAGTGCTACACATCTCATATGACCCACCTTAGCTTTAATGTGACGCCAGAAGGAAACCCGCAGTGTGTTCCAGTAACCGCAGAGCCATTCCCTTTGATCTCGTCGTTTCATCCAGTGACTGGGGGAAAACAGGAATATGAAAAAGTAGATTATGAAGAAAGAAAAAACAGGCAACTCAGTTATGTCCACAGCTCCACACTTTTCACACTGCCTCATCAGCATTCACACTTACTTAAGTAACTCAGTAACTCCCTCAGCACTCACACTTTCAAGGATTCATAATATTTTCATCACTAAACCTTGCCTTAGCAGGTCGGTTATGTCCTCAGCACTAGCAATTGCCTCAGTATCTCAGTAACGTTTACAGTTCCCATAATTTCCTCAGTAACTCAGTAATATCCTCTGCACTCACACTTCTCTTGGCACCTCAGTAATGTTAACGGCATTCAAACATGTCTCAGTAACACTGTACTTCCTCAATACTTTCATTTGCTTTGGTATCTCAGTAATATCATCAGTACTCACACTTGCCTCAGTAACACAGTAACATAATTAGTATTCACACTTGACTTAGTGCCTCAGTAACATCATCTGTACACTTTACAATTATTTGATAATGTCCTCACCACTCACTGTCCCAATAACTCAGTAACATCATCAGCACACACTTTTCTCTGTAACTCACTGACGTCCTCAACACTCTCACTTACTTTAGCACCTCAGTAACATCATCTACGCACTTACAGTAAATTGGTTACGTTCTCACCACTTACGCTTGTCTCAGTACCTCAATAACATCATCTGCACACACTTGTGGCAGTACCTCTGTAACATCGTCAGCACTCACATTGCCTCCGTACCTCAGTAACATTGTCAGCACATTGCCTAAGTACCTCAGTAGCCTCCTTTACACACACTTACAGAAACTAAGTAACGTCCTCATCGCTCTCACTTGTCCCGGTGCCTTAGTAAAATCATTACCACACACTTGTCTCTGTGACTCAGTAAGGTCCTCTACAATCGCACGCCACTGTAACTCAGTAATGTCCTCAACACTCTCACTTGCCTCAGTAATTCAGTAAAGTCCTCAACTCTTACTTCACTCAGTAACTCAGTAAAGTCCTCAACACTCTCACTCGCTTCAGCAACTCATCTAAGTCCTCAACACATACGTTTGCCTCAACAATTCAGTAAAGTCCTTAACACTCACACTTGCCTCAGTAACGCAGTAAAGTCCTCAATACTCACACTTGCCTTAATAGTTCACTAATACTCACAGCTGCTCGGCAAAAACGCGTCATTAAAGATAACCAGAGCGGAATATTTTCAATTCGTGTTGGTGTCACACGCTGACTGTAACATTTTTTCAACGTATCTATTGTGACGACAGCAAACTAATTTTTCAGTGTGGATATTTTCATCAGAAGCCAACATACCGGACTGATACTGCAGGGCTGAGCAGTCAAAAATTTAGTTCCATTTTTCATATAAAGAGAGAAATCGACACCAATAAAACAGATGCCTATCGCAGAACTTTAAATGGAACTGTCAAACTTTGGCTGAATTTCTTGTTTTAAAGCTTCCCATTTGGCTAAATATAAGAATCATATATATACTTAAGGCTCGGGGATTGGTTAGCTGCTGGAGTTTACATGAAAGGCTTATAGAGGGCTTGGTATTCTTAAGGTTATCCCCTGGAGAGGAGGTGGATATCGTAACACTTGGTATGAGAAATAGTTACTTCGTTACTGTGGAAAGATTTGACAAATGAGTACCTCAAATTGTTTCCATGTAAAGTAACTTCGCATTAGAAAATGATACCGACAAACACCTGTTTAACTACACAGACCAACACACCTCAATACCTGTTTGCATGTTTACATGAGAAAAGGAAACCTGATTGGCTCACAACTGTGTTGTCTGTTAAAAAAAAAAAAAAGAAAGTCTAACTTGACAAGAAAATGTAAATCCGCTCATCACTCTTTTTAAGCTATCACCGACTCCCTGCTGCTGCACATTAGCCTTCTACTGTCTCCGTTACTGCTGTCGTTCATACAGTTTATTTCTGGCTCTTTTCTCAGAGTATACCTGAATTATACAGTATTTGTCTAAACGATTTTTGAAGGCATTTATAGTCTTAACATTCACTACGTCTGACGATAACTTATTCCAGTGTTCAACACACCTAAAGGAAAAGATGCTTTTTCCCACGTCCATACTACATCTTTTAGCTCTGAGTTTTATTCCATTTGTCCTGGTAACCGTATTTTCTTGTATTTCGAAAAGATGTTCGTGATTTACGTTATCGAACTTGTTCAGAACTTTGAACACTTGTCTTGAGTTGCCTTGAAGTCTACGATTTTTAAAGGAGAAGAGATCCAAACGTTAGCCTCTCTTTGTATGCCAGATTTCTAAGGGATGGGATCAATTTTGTCGCATGTCTTTGTACTTGCTTTAATTTTTCCTTGTCTATTTTTCACGGCTTGGGGACCAAAACTGGACTGCATTTTTAAGGAGTGGTCTTACTAGAGAATTATAAAGTGTGAAAATTTTTCTGCTGTCTTGTAATCTGTGTTCCTGGCTATGAAACATAAAATTTTTTTGCCTTTTTTACTTGCTACTTAAAACTGTTTAGTATACTTCAAATTGTTGCTAATGACCACTCCAAGGTCCTTTTCTTCATTTACTTTAGTTTAAGAGTTTCCGAATAGTTTTTAGTCGTAACGTATATTCTTGTCTCCAGAATGCATAACTTTACACTTGTCTACATTAAACTTCATTTGCTATCTGTCTGACCACTCTGAATCATTTTCCAATCCTGCTTGTTTAAAGATCTACATTCTAGTTTAGTATTGTCAGCAAATTTGGAGATCTTAGATATGAGACCGAGTTCTAGGTCATTATTATATATTATGAAAAGAATAGGTCCTAGGACCGATCCCTGTGGCACACCACTCGCTACGTTTATCCTATCTGAGACTTCGCTATTTAATACTACACACTCCTTTCCGTTGGTAAGCCAGTCTCTGACCCATGTACAGCGTACTTCACCGATTCCGTGTGATTTGAGTTTATGTAAAAGTCTCTTGTGGGGTACCTAATCGGAAGCCTTTTGGAAATCTAAATATACTGCATTAGAAGGTATTTTTGTCCGTGACTGGAGCCGGGGGGGGGGGGTCCACAAGCCAGGGCCAATCAGTTTATTCAGAAATGGGCTGGAGCGGCCAGTTTTGCAGAGATACCACCTGTAGTGTATGGCTTATTAAAAGTAGATTTAGGTTACGAGGGAACTAGTACTGAGTCAGTGTACATTAGAAAATGATACATGTGTGCCAATAATGAGATGCGAGTGTTTGTATGTGCTTAAGAGGGGAAAATCTACTGCACCAAGGGAGGAGGGAGTAACATATGACACTATTTACTGTTTAGCTAGCATTAGGGACGGGGGCGCCTTCTAGACTTATCTAATATGTCTTACAATGAACGTCGTATTCCGCTCAAGTGGAAAAAATTAGTAATTGTACCAATATCTAAAAGTGATGGAGATTTTCGACCATTATCACCAACCTTCTGTTTTAGTAAAATGGAGAGAATAATATTGAATAGGTTGATGTATAGAGTTGAGGATCTTTTATCGTCTGGTTTATATGGGTTTATGAGAGGGGAAGGCACTCCTGATTGTGTCATGATGAGTTTGAGTAATTCTGAAGCTACGTGTAGAACATTTGTTTATCTAAATGGGGCATTTGACAGACTAAATAAAAAAGTTATACTTAAACTCTTACAGACATTCAGAAAAAGAATCTTTCAGTAGAAATAATGTAAGTTTACGTTTAATCTTGACAATGTAACTAGCAAATAAGCTGCATTGTATGAAAAGACTGTTCTAAAACTAATCCCATGGAATACCGAACAAACTTGCATTTTATATTAAATAAGTTTATTGGATACTTTAAGGCCACATGTATAGTGAGAGTGCATGGGGTCTTAGAATTAACATTAATAATTGAAGAAGGTGTTAAAGAATTTTGTTTTTGTTTAAATTTAGCTTGACATTGAAGGCCATAATGACCCTAGTAGTTGACATGACTAAAGACCAACCTAATGACTTAAATGATATTATGTTAATAAAACTGATGGAAGTACTTTATGCTCAACTGTGTCTTCAGCCTTCACCCAACCTTGTCCCCACTCTTCACGCAAATTTGTCCTCAGTCTTCACCCAAGCTTTTCTGCAGCCCTCACGCTGTACCTAATCTTATCTTCAGTCCTCAGGCTTCACCTAGCCTTGGCCTCAGTCTTATCCTAACCTTTACATAGGTAAGACGTCCTGAGCTAACCCCAACCACTAGTAAGTCGGGTGGAGGAGTGTTTTCCAGGAGATGAATGTTAAACGCACTGGTTCGTGCTCTCACTCTCTCTCTTGACTGGTTACCTGTCTCCTTCAACCTAAGAAAAAGCTTTCTAAAGTCTTAGACTTGATCAGTTTATTAGTTTTCTGTAGCTCCTCAGTTTTATTTTCAGAAAACTTTCTTACTGCCTTAGGGTCTGATATGTGAGCTAGAGAATTACATGCTATCTTCAGACACACAAGTCTTCTTGTTTTTTGAGATCATCTTATGAGTTAAGATAAACCCAAACCTGAGTTTTTAGCTAAAAATAGAAACATTAAGGCTTAGAAATAGTTCCTTTCTTACCCACTTTTGGAAAGGTTCTTCTAGAGAACATCATTCCTTGTGCCCAGTGGAATCCCATCGAGATTTTTTTCACAAGAGATTACCAAGGAAATTATTTGTCCATGTTGGAGCCTTGATACCCCTGTTGGTAACAAACATATCTTCATGGATCTTGAAAGTTCATTTACTAGCTCAACCTGGACTTTACATCAGTACATAAGATGTAATGAAGGCAGCAATTACTTAAGCCTTCCTCACAAGCCTCTCTTTGGAGGAAATTGAGAAAAGGAGCATTTGGCATTCATTTGTCAACTTTATTAAATGGTACCATGATTTAGACTAAACATGGTGGATCTTAATTTTATGGCTGAGGGTTCCTCCTTCCAATGATTTGGTTCCCAGTTCTCCTCCAGATTACCTTGAAGGTATTTTCATTGTTGTTGGTTTTTAGTTCTTGTAAAAGCTTTTTTTCTAACATTTCTCCTTCATACGGTATGTTCTCATCTTCTCATGGGGCACTTCAAGAGAGAAATGAAGCCTTTGATATTAGGAAAACCTTTTCTTTCTGAAGGAGTATCCTATGAGCAAATTTCTTGTTTTCTTAACTTCCGAGCTTTCTCCATTTTTTAGAAAACTTACTTTACACCTTTGGTAACCACTTTGAGTTGGTGCTGCAATCTATGGATAAGTGAGCACTGATTGGCCAGGAGTGATTGTGTCAATGACATCATCCCATTGGTGGTAACTTACTGGCTGAGGGTTCCTGGTTCATGAAGCAAAATGCTTTGGTTGTTTGTTATTTGACCACCACAGATGGACAGAAGAAAGCCTCTGCACTGATATGTAGAGTATGGAGATATTCACACCCTGATCTTCCCCAGGATCACCTCATTTTCTCTTGAGACACCATCTTCAGGAGAAAAGTTTTTTCAAATTTCAGAACAAATTAGCAATGTGTATTTTGTTGTTTGATGAAGCTGTGAATCTGTTGGGAGATTAGATTAAAATGCTTTGCATATGCTTGGGAAGAGTTTTGTAGAGGATTTGTGAGTTACCAATGTTGACACAGGCTGCAGTAAGGTCTGATAATTGGTTGGTTTAGAATAAAAGTTTGTAATTTTGGATTGATAAATTTTTGAAAGCTTGATGGTATGCACAGGGACAATTTGTGTGTATCTTTC
>JAYMFT010058041.1:0-15011 GCA_038088735.1 Panulirus argus | reverse complement strand
ATATATATATATATATATATATATATATATATATATATATATAACACTTAATATACTGAATTGCCATTCTGGTTTCATCATCTACTGACCTTTTGTTGTATGGGCAAATATGTGATAATATCCATTATGCACCGCAGTGAATAACATATTTGATTTCAAACAAATATTCTCATCAATATGAAATAAAAGTAATTCGAATTGAAAATAACCTAACGAGACTTAACGTATTCTATCTGTAGCCCTGATTAAGATTATCTTGAGTCAGGCTGTATGTGTTAGTTTGATTAGAATCTGTAAATATAACAACAAAAGCATCCAAAAATGTTAAGTCTGTATCCCACTGGGGAAGAGATGCTTTGCCGATTAAGCCACACTGACAATTATTTTTGTCTGATTTGTTGATCAGTTTTAATTTTAATACTTTATTCCTTGACAAAGGAATCGAGATCCTAGTACTGTCACTGTAAGACTGAAGCAGATCCTCTTAAGACTAATTGAAAGGTTATTACTGATAGGATTAGAGGCGGTCGCTCTTTAGGATTGAGGGATTTGTTGTTTGGTGTTTGGCCTCCCCTGATCCTAAGTAAAGCCACCGATAATTGAGAATTTTCCTGACATTAGCCTCTCATCACTGTTGATTATGACGTTTAATGTCATTTATCCCTAACAGAATACCGTTTTCCACCGAGTTCCTCCACAGCAAAGACAAAGTATGATGTATTTCAACAAACAGTATCTTCCTTTCATTCACAGGCATCGAGCTAGATCTCTACCATGTACTGTCGCATGAAATCGATGAAAACCTCTCACCTTCATGCGCCCAGAATTCGAACCCTGCACAACTGCTCGACCAAATAATTTGACCCGAGTCCAAAACTTGGGCGCAGACAGGTGAAATGTATATATACAAGGGTAGATGTTTAACAGGACTTTGGGGAGAGGAATGATATTCTTATAGATGAGTGACAAGATGTTTTCTTGTGTGGGAACTGCAGGTAAGGAGTCAAAAGGGAATGAGCGAGTGAATACCCCGCGATCCGTCGTGTGAAGAGTTGAAAAGTCAGAGTGGAAATGAAACGCATGTCATTTTTGTTGCCCTGAATGGCCACTAGCATTCAATGCTAATCAAGCCAAAATCTCTACCAGCTTCAAGCGTACAGTGTATGAAAACTGATTCAGAAGCGCATGAAAGCATGGAGTCCTCTTGTTTCAGAGGCTGACGCCCACCCGTCGACCTGTTAGTTAGGAACACTGGCTTCTTCTTAGAGATAACTACGCCTGTCTGTCCCGTCCAGTTTGTCCAGAGTTAAAAGGAAATCTTGTATGTCTTTCATTCTCCGTCTTCCCTCCAACCACATTCTGATGACGGTTGCCTTAATACGATGTTTTGTCTGTAGAACGGTCATTGTCATTACAGACAGATGTAGCTCCTGTAGAACGGTCATTATCATTACGGACAGATGTAGCACCTGTAGAACAGTCATTGTCATTACAGACAGATGCAGCACCTGTAGAACGGTCATTGTAACAACAGACTGATATTATCATATGTAGCACGGTTATTGTAAAGCCAGACATGCATCATCTGTACAACGGTCATTGTGATATATTATTCGTTTATGATCATTGAAACATCAGTCACATTACATAATAACAGGTTTATCCTCTCCGTTTGTTGCTGTGAAAGTCTAGAACAAATTCAACTGTGTTAAAAGTTAAGGTAATGGTGCAGACTAGAACAAATTCAGTTGTGTTGAAAATTAAGGTAAAGGTGCAGAACCAGAGTTCTAACCAGACTTTTTGAGTAGATACCGAGACATAGGTATAACCAGTAACAGTAGCAAGGAAGAGGGAAGGTTTATACATAGCTGTGGGACGCTCGATGTCACCTGTCGTATCAGATGAGACCGGGAGTTTGTGTTCTGCCATCCCTTCAGGAGTCACACGAATGTGGCTAACCTGGTGAGCTGTAGAGCTTGTAATGGATGAGAACGCTCCTCCAGTATTCTTAAAAGATTTCCTTTTTAACCACCTTTGTGGGCAGGAGCATGTATGTAGTGGGTACGTTTACAGAGGTCGATCTACCGCGAAGAGTTAGGCAGGGGAACGGGAGCCCTTGCGAAATTTATCGGTGTACCCGCTGGCTTTTACCACACTAACCTGTGAGTTTCTGATGGCTTCCACTACCGCCAACAGCTTCGAAAGGACCCAGTGGCCTGTTGCTATTTGTATCCTTTGTATTAATGTGCTGCGTGAGGCGAGGTATGGAGGCTTGTAGATTTGCCCAGCAATAGCCACAGGTTCTCCCTACTCTGCATTCTGATAAATTTAAATCTCTTTGCTTTGAATCTAATGTGCTGGATATAATCAATGATTATAATCATAAGGCATATCAGTGACAATATGAATGCGAAAGAAAAGCGAACTATAAATGATTAATGGAATAACTAAATGGTCTCTCTTAGGGAAAGGATCAAGAGGGAACTAAGTGAAAACAGAAGAGAGAAGTTAACATTCGTTTAGTCGTTTCATCTCCTGGGGTTCCCAAGGAAAGAGGTGTTAGATACCGTTGCTTTACTGAGGTTCTGTCTCGGGTCATCACACCTCAGGCTTCGAGTTCGCTACCATTTAACTAATGCTTATGAACAGAAGGGAAAAGAAGGATAGATACAAAAAGCAGACACAGTAGCAAAGCTTTGTTACTATGAATAGAATGTCGAAAAAGAAATCATTCAGCTGCTTTTATGGAGACGACATTTTTTCTATATCTATCAATCTTTAAGTAGTTAAGACCAGACCACCTCGCTTAGCCCCTGGGCCTGTGTGGTCTGTTGTATCTACGTTTTCACCGTCATGTTATGGTAAGAGGATATGCATGTCTCACACATTCAAGGAAATGTTTTAACCTTTGGGAAACTGCGTAGACCATGTAGGGATAACGAGAGAAGTCTTGAGGGGTCTCAGTCGGATTATAAGCGTTCCAGTAATGATTTTCGAGTGTCCATCCACAGCAAGATCGTCCTCCGTGTGCGTTGCTTATGAAAGACGTGTGGTATATTCTATTTTCATGGCATCATTTTCTGGAAAAAAGCTTTGAAAGAATATTTCTTTTCTCTCTTTTCCTTTCTTTTTAAAGGGAAGAGAAGTTTGTGAAAAGTTTCGTGTTTCAGGACTTTTATTACAAAGCTCTGTCGACACATTGTTCTACATGTTTTGTATCATGACGCCCACGTCACATCATCACGTCAGGCACTGAGGCACATCATTACAGTCGCAGAGAAATGCTATATACACTCGCCTCACATCACTGCAAAATTTTGCTCCACATTTTGTTTCGGACCCCGAGGCCACATCGTAGGTATATCTAGCCCCACATAATGTTTCAGACAACCAATCCTCATCATTACGTTATCTGGTCCTTCAAAACACTTCAGACAGTCATGCCACATCATTATAAACTTGGGCCTCACATTATGTTTTAGACCATGTGCCCTATCATCACGATATCTGGTCCCACATAATGTTTCAGACAAGCACACCACATCATTACGATACCTGCTCCCACATTATGTTTCAGGCCACGAGCCTCTATCATTACGATATCTGGCCCCACATAATGTCTCAGTCAACCGCTCTACATCATTAAAACTCTTTGCTCAAAGGCGTTGACGATTGTACTGAGAATAACAATAGATAATTGTCAGGGTAATGGCGCCTCTCCCGCTCTTCAAAAAGACCCCAGGAAAATAGTACGTATGTATAAGGATAAAATTGCTCTACTGAAAAAAAGTTTTGGAGAACTGTAATGAAAAGAGATAACTGGATATTTATGTAAATCGTCGAGAACTGCAGCAAATGTCTGTAAATCAAAGATTAAGCTAATAATCAACCAGAATTGTCTGATGCGAAATATTGTCCTAGAAAAACAGGTTACCTTAGAAAGCAAACGCACTCAGCAGAGTTCGTGGATTTCCCAGATGGAGAGTGCACGCTGAAATGCTGGTGTGGATGCCAGCTTAAAAACGGCGTTTAGCATCTGAAAAGCATTCAAATCCATTTGGTAGGTCACAAAATGGTGCACCAAGGGGGGGAGAACTCTTTCCCCGTCCTGTGATAATACACAAAGCAATACAAAGCAATACAAAGGAATTCAAACAACAACAGACCACTGGGTCTTTCTGAGGCTTTTTGCGATAGTGGAAGATATCAGATACTCACAGAATAGCATGTAATTACAAACAGGCATTAACTAAGATGAATTTGAGAGAGTTATACAGCACAACGTACGAGACTAACCGAGCCATTTATCTAAAATTAGACAATTCGTGACTTTTTATAGTGAAAATAATAGCTACAGAGTAAACGCAGTTGTTTAGTAGTTTAGCAATAGCTTCCTGTTGATAATGTGCATGGGATCTTGCGATATAAGATCGGGCCCTAGGAAGATACAGTGAGAGGAAGCCCAATTCCCGTAAATTTCACATTCCGTCTGTCGGGACGTAAGGAAAAAATAGACACTAATTGGACTCGGGCAAAGACAGATGGAGCCACCAGTGTGTGCGCGTCGTCTGTGATGTTTACATTTCACTGGAAGGTGACGGAAGTATGTAATACAATTGTGGCAAACAGCTAGCATAAAAAGAAATATGAATTTGGAAAATAAATATAGCATATAACAGGACGTTTGGTTATAACCAATTTCTAGAGTGGATAAGAGATATAACTGATCCTTGTTGATGGTAAATTATTTCTTTTCTTCATTTGCTAGTAATTTGTTAAGGGTATGTAGTTTTAGTATGCCAGAGTGGAAGTTCTTACAAGTGCTTCAGTCTCCACAACGTCTCAGAGATCAAAAGGCTTTCGGAACAAAGGTAAAATTTCCACTGCTTCTCCAACATTAATATTGTATAAATTAGGCTACTTTTTTCTATTGCTGTGTCTTACTTTTGCCAGCTGTTACATCTTATCTTTAAGTTTCTAGTCTTATATCTGGGATTACAATTTTTCTCAATGAAAGATATAGGAAATATTAACATTTGAACATATGATAATGATAATGATAATAACATTAATGATAATGATTTTGATGATAGAAATAAAAATGATAATAATGATAACAATAATAATTATTATTATAATAATAATAACGATAATAGTAATAATGATAATGATGATGATAATAATAATAATAGCTATCTTTATTATTATCATCATTATTAATGGTTGTGTTGGAGTTCAGTTATGTTACTCGTATGTTTGGCAAATAACGCAAAGTAATTACTTAGCTTGTGATAATCTGACCCATTCTTAAATGAAATGTATGTGATTGTCATTTGTGATTACTACTTGAATACTGTTTGCGAGTACTGTTTGTTTACTATTTGTATATATCGGGGAGAAAGCTTTACACTATTGTTGTCCCGTCTCGTAACATTGAATATATGTACCTTTTCTATACTCCTATGTATGTATACACACACACACACACACACACACACACACACACACGCACAACCTAACTCTAAGCAAGGTGCACACGTCCGCATGTGTATAATGACGACTATGTGTACACCATAATATACATATTTTACATAAGCCTTTGTGATCAGCAGTGTTAATCAAAATCTATCCCACATAGAAGGCTGGCTGTATGCTGGAATATTAATGGTTAATGAAGAGCATTGCAAAACTTTTTGATGATTATTATTAAGATAAAGATTAATATATTCTTATGAATTTTTCTGGAATAAGTGTTTGATTAGATTTATTTTTTTCTTTCCCACTGGAGTGTTCAAGTCCCCATATGAATGGAAAGGGGAGGTAAGAGGTGCTTTAAAAAAATAGTGGATTGATAAACTGCATAAATTAATCACCGAGACAGTGCGGTGTTACCGGACTCCGTCTGCTCGAAGTAGAACCGTGAGTGTAGCGGGGCTGTAACACTGAGAGTACAGGTTCATCAAAGAACTTCACGCTTTATGGAAGTCTACATTTTCCCGCTACTGGAATTACCGCAGCCTTGAGCTGCAAGAGTCTTAGAAAGGTCCTGAGTAACACCAGGACTCTTTCAAAGAAACTGGTCCTGGTGTAATCATGAAGCAAATAGATAAAATCAACACAGTGCATTTTCGCGTTCGTTTGATGATATTGGCATACCGAATAAAATTTTGCCAGTATTCTACTGTTATGACACATTATCTGTTGAAAGAACGAAATATGAAAACCTTTCTACACACACATTATTGTGAAACAAATGTAATGTTTTTATTTTTGCATGTATATTCAAGTGATTTACGAAGTGACTCTTACAGAAATGTAGTTGTTTATTCAGTGAGATATTTGTATAATTTGAAATGTACCACGGCAGACTAAAGATCTTTTTCGGGGCACACCAGTGTTGCGCGGCGCAACACTGGTTACGGAGAACTTGTATTAAGAACTAGGGGATGCGAAAAAAGAGAAAGCAACTTTTTCACTGTAAGTCAACAACATTTTTGTTGTGCAAGTAGCATACAGATAAAGTTCCACCTTTTTGAGAATATACTAACCCAACTAAACACTTCCTAGGAAATACTAATCATTATGGTTACTCCTTAAATGCAACTTTTCTTCAGTGAAATTTTTTTTTACCATTTTCTATGACTGATCATTATTTGGAGTCGTGTGCCCACAGATGGCGTTGTACATGTAACTCTGACCAACCGGTACGTTTCAGATGCTTTAGTTGCGTTTCTTTTCGCGTCTATGGCCATGTGTAGGCAGGAGACTCGGTGTGTCACCAGTTGGGAGAACGAGAGGTTAGTACTGTAAAATCGGTGTCGTTGTATGGTGCGATCCGGGCCCCCTAAGTCGGCTGGTGGTCGTCCATGGTCCGGTGAGTAAGCGAGTGATTCTGCTGTGTTGTGGTCGTTCATGACCTGGTGGGTAAAGCGTGTGGCTGTGATTGATCCATAGTCGTCCATGGTTTGGTGAGTGTGTGTGTGTGGTGTGACTCGGACGTGGTTCTCCATTGGTTGTGGTCGTTTTCGTGGCCTGGTGAATGAGCGTGTGGTATGGCTGGGTTGTCGACTTCTATGGTCTGGTGCGTGAGTGTGTGCTGTGGCTAGGCTGTGGTCGTGTATGGTCTGGTGAGTGTGTGGTGAAGATGGGCAGTGAGGACGCAGTGGCCACGCAGGAAGGGCGTGGTGGCCAAGGGAGGAAGGGAGTGGTGATAACGAGGGAGGATGTTTTTTAGCCATGAAGGAAGGGCGAGATTGTGGTGGTGAGGGAGGGTGCTTTAGCCAGTTTGGAAGGGCGTGGTGGTGGTGAGGGAGGGTGTGATAGTATGGGAGGTGGGCATTTACACCCCCCCCCCTCTCTAAATATTTCACAAAAAACAATACGGCACTTTTATGGTCATAGTTACTTGAACGGAATTAAACTAAATAATCTGGTTATTTTAATCAAAACAGAGAACATGTATTTGTGTATAATCATGCATATGATACTCTTTTTATATGGAATAACACTGTGAAAGCTGATTTGCATATGTTTGGCCACTTTTCTAAAAGAGTTTTGTGTGCCTCGCATGTTTGTAAATAGATGTTAAAACATTAGCCGTCTGTCTGATGGTAGCAGTTAAACACCTTGGATGGAAGACTAAACTAAAAATGGCAAGTTATCTTGGAAATTAATTGGTTGATTGCTTGTGTTTCTTTTTTTTAAGCCATCGATTAAAAGATTTATTAAAATCACCGATTGAAAGATATTAAACACCTTCATTAGGTGTTCAAGATCCTGCCAGCACACATGCGTATGTATGGCCCCTTGACTAATTAGCTAACGATATATCTATGGTTGTTGACTGTTACTGATGACTAACGACCCAAAGTTGTTAAACGTTCCATTGATCTGATGGTAAACATGTTATATTTCTAATGTTTACATTGTTGAGAGGGAACTTGTGTAAGACGCGACTTGTTTGTGTGTGTGGTGAAATGATCGTTTGACATTTTGACATTTGATTCCGTCTCTCTTTACTAGGTGTTTGTGCATGAACACTTAGGAAATTTCCGTGATAGCTCGGAATAACTAAGATTGTCAGTAACTCTCAGAATAGAGAGAGGAAAAATGATAAATGAGAAGTGAAACGTTTTATTTACAGACGTAGTAAACGCTTAGAGGTGACCATTTCTACTTAAGATGATACCCATGTAACAGTGGTGTAAGGAAGTAATGACGCGACAAATATGACGAATCTCGTTGTATGGGAGTCTATGTACCTGACCGGATAATACGGATTTCTCATTGATTTATTTCATTGTGTTTATTTTGCCATACGAGTTTGAAACTGCGTTTGCAGTAGTAGTTTAGGTTCAGGACACCGCTGAAGACCAGATCTGTATCGGGCGAGTTTATGAATAGTCGTTGAACTGGATATTTTGTAAATCTTATTATTTGCTCGTGATAGCAATCATTTCCTATCATTTCTAACATTTTGTACTCTTGAGATAAGGGTACGGGCCATCTGATAACAGCCCATGGCATACTTCTGATCATACGTAGTGTAGTCAGTGAGGCTCGACAGGTGTGTGTGAGGGTAACCAGGCTAACACAGCGTTAGGTAAAATTAAATTTGAGGTGAATTAGAGCGTTCATGGTTGTGGAGGTGCGGCAGAGCACCACACCACAGCTAACATGGCTCACAATAAGATGTGTTGACATATCCGTCAAGATTTCTGTATGTGGTTAAATTTTTGTTCTTATGAGATGACACGGGCCAACTGGATAATGTTATATATATATATATATATATATATATATATATATATATATATATATATATATATATATAATATATATATATCTTTTTGCCTAACTCAGGTATCAATCTTATCGCCGAGTCCCTAGGGGAGGATGAACAGCTGGGTTAACTGTGGATCGAATGCCTTAAGCAGGATTCGAACTTATGCGGATTCGACCCCCGGGCGGCCCCTGAATGCGCCACGATCAGAAATGCTAACCACTATACCAAGGAGGTCTTACGTGGTTGCATGGCGCTGTCGTGTGGCAGTCGCGTTAAGTGCAGTAATGGTATAAGATAAACAAGGGCTTTAGTGGAGGTGGTGGTTGTCAGGTTCCCCAGAACTCTTACATTGCTCAGGTAACTGTTGTACGTACTGGCAGCTCGACCTCAAAATCACTGGGCGTTATTATAGTCGAGTTTGTGAGGGGAACTAGCCTACGTCATCCCCATCGATGATGATGGTGGTGATGAGTCTCGTGATGACAGTGTGATAGTATGATGGTGCAGTGATGAACAGCCCGTCACACTATGTATTTCAAAACACCATTTTTTTTCTTTTTACCAGAATTGAACGAGTTAGTACTTTTTCCTCTTAAGCTGATGAAAAGTTTTTATGCATCCTAAATTGTCTATTATAAATCTCAGCACTTCTATGAAATTATGTATATTCAATACTATGTATCTACAGGAAACCATTCATGAGCAACGCTGAATGCCGACGTCTGGCGATTTGAAAAATTACGACCTGCCGGTCCCAAATAGGTTCATGTGTAAAATTTGCCTCAAATTTTGTAATTACCGTAATGAACCAATAGTGGTAAAGGCTGTCTGAAGTTTGGGTGTGATGGGCAGGTGAGCTGATTCAGGGAGCTTGTACCCTAAATGTGTAACATTTTTAACTGTTCCTGTTCCTCTGGCAAGTTCTCTTCCTCATGTATTATCAAACCTCCTCTCCGGCAGGGTATGTGCTCAGGTGTGGGCAGGACAAGGAGAATAGATGCTGGAAGACGAGTCACATGGGCCACTTGCATAGTGGGAGAGTAACTGGTCTTCGGATTATCTTCTAACGCCTGGGGAAGGTGTTGAAAGATTTTTCGGGGTGTGGTTATAGTCTGACCTTGACGTCCTTAATGATTCTGGAAGTCGGTGGGCACAAAGCCCAACTTAATTATGGGTCTTAGTGGTGTAGAGGTTAACGATGTTGACCTGGGGTCGAGTCCGCGTAGGCACGAATCCTGGTCGTGACAGCCGGTTCACAGTCAACCCAGATGTTCATCCATTATACTTCAGGGGCTGCTCGATAAAATGGGCATATGGTTTAGGCTAGGGTATTTACATATTCTTAACGTTGATGTGATGTCCTTCGGTTAAGGTATTCAGTTGTCGGTGCCGTCAAAGCTGACAGAGAACACAATCAAACTGTAATTATGAGTTTTCCACCAACGGCATGGGTTAATTTGGAAGCGGAATAGATGTTAGTATTTAACAGTCGATGGAGCTGCCCCGTTTGGGTTATAATGAAATGATTACTGCTGAATATTTGAAGTTTTACTCCCTGTAATGAGATTCTGAATGTACTCGAAGTCATATCTAGAGCAGCGTTGTGCTAAGGGGTCAAATCATGTTTGAGACGTTAATACCTCCTAACACACAATAGTAATTTGACCAGAGCTTCAGTAGAATGAAAGATTTACTGCAATTAGAGTACGTGATGTGCTCTTTATTTCGTTCCATAAGCATGCGGTGTTGATGAGCTCATTTTCATAACAATTGAGAGTCATCAAAATGCAAATTTCCGCAGTAAAATCAGGACTTTCCCGCTTCGCCCTCCGTGGACATCAGAGGCAGGAAACATTATGACATGTCAAACACATCGGTTTACAAAATGCATTGGAAACGCGAGCGTTCCGTGGCAATCCATAAATCATACGTTCAGTAACAGTGTACTGAGCACATAGATAAAGTCGAGTAGAGGAGATGAGACATTGCTTGCATTTTGTCCTCGTGAGGTCTTATTTTCACCTTATCCCTTATAACTGTAACCTTATCCCTTATAACTATATCCTTATCCCTTATAACAGTAACCTTATCCCTTATAATTGAAACCTTATCTATCTTATAGTTGTAACCTTATATCTTATGACTTCCCTTATATCTGTAACTATATTCGTTATAGTTATAACCTTATACCTGATAACTGTAACCTTATCCCTGATAGTTAACTGTTACCTTATCCCTGATAACTGTACACTGCCCCTAACAACAACTTGTTCTTGTTGACAGTCTTGATTACACAATAATGGGGATTGATAGTCTGACCTCCCATCACCATAAACTTCACCTGATCCAGTAATTACTGGACCACACTAGGGCCTAGACCTGAGGCTGGGGCAGGTCAGGTTTGTCAGGTCAGATTTAAGGGTACTGTCTGGTCAGTTATCAGGGCATCATGACCAGGACCTGTAACCTAAGACTGCGGCAGATCTGGCTCGTCAGGTCAGTTGTCAGGGCACCAGAACTTGGGACCTGAGGCTGCGGCAGATCAGGTTCGTCAGGTCAGGGAGAGGCCCTGAGGCTTCTCCAGTCGCCAGCAACTTTCCCCTGAGTCGAGAAGTTTACGATCTGGGAACACGATATGCTTCCTAATGGACGTCACACTATCGTGGCCTTAGTATATTTTTTCTCTCTCTCTCTCTTTTCTTAGCACTGTCCCACACGGCGGAAAATAACTAGAGGCTGACACTTTCAATTTTATCCCAGTAGAATTTTGTAATGCCTTCTAGACATAATAGAATACAGAATGACTTGTCATTTATCATCACCCACTTCTTTGATTTTGCCGTTGATTGCAAACACCAGTTTTCCACACGCTGACAGCAGATGCATGTCGTCCACCCTCAAAAAATACTTCGATTATTGCTAACAATTCTTCCGTTATGTTCATAGTCCTGGTCTTTATCTTTTGATATGAAGTGAGCCTTGTATTCGCAGCTGTTGAAAAAGACATGTGTCCTAGATATGCCTGAGATATGTACCTATTGCAGCTGCTATGAGAGTGAAGATCATAACACACCATGTACTGCGTTACCGTGTCCGTCTGATCTGTATCTACCAAGATTTCTACTTCAGGGAGTGACGGTGCGGTGTAGCTGTGCACATATCAGTGATGCTTGTTGCCAAGGCTGATATTCGATTAGGGTGAAATTCTTAAATGTAGAGTCTACTGCCTTTTGGTTTCAGCGCTCGATTTTCAAGGTGAAGGATATTGACGGGTGGTGAATTGAGGATCATAGTACCGTGGAAAGATTCATGGGCCTTATCTTACATGGTTCCAGGTGGTGGCGTGTGTGTCTCTATGGACCTCTAAGCAGAGAACTTTAAAAGCTCGTTCACAGTCGCCTCGTTTACACGGTCGCATCCTGGTGGCGGATTCTGGAATCTAGGCGGTAGGACCTCTTTCTTCAGAAGGTGGCTGAGACTATGTGTCCTTTACTGGAAGTGTTTTTTGTATCAGTTTGACTTCGACTGTCTCTTGTGGTCTTGTTGACGTATGGTAGGGAGAGGCAGACTGGTGACAGCGAACAGGTGAACCCCATTGCAAGATCCAGTACCTCATCTGTCAAGACGCCATTACGTTCCATCTTCTTTACTTACGGATTCCTTAATTCCTAACTTTGTTTTCACCGTAGGTGAGGAATAGTTTGACATTTTGAAACCGATGAGTATTTTTTTCCTTTTTCGAATCTTCCGGAAACTTCAGCACATTCAGTATATTAATGTCTTAACTTTTGCTTTGGTGTGCAGGTCATCCTTTCATTAGATACATTGGATCCATCAGAGAGGCAGTGGAATTTTTCATCTCCTGAGGTATCTGAGTGAGTTTTAGTTACGGCCTCATCACGAATGAGTTTCTGAGGAGGATCTTGAATTCGTGAGTGAACATAATTTCAGGGACTTTGAAATATCTTCAGATGCTTTCCACCCAACCTTTACCAGTTAATTTCAGTCGGTGGTATTACTGACTGAGCCTTGCATCAGAAAGGAGCTTCATACATATTACGTTTGAACCGGTGAATGTTCCGAATCTTTGAGCATTTCACAAGCTGCCTTTTCTTGCAGCTATGATCTTATTTTAAAATCTTGTTATAGACGTTATTGCTCCGTTCCGCAGTGCCTTTGGTACATATTCAATAGTCTCATCAGCTCGCGTCCATCTTACAGGCCACTAACTTCACCTGGCATTTGCTCGAGGAGTGTAAGTGACCGGTAGAAAATGCTTTGAATCCTCCCCGAGTTTGAAATACTCGGACGGCACACATGGGACCTCACCAGACACCCTCGGGGTATCCAGATATCACATGGTGCATAATTCTGATTACGAAATCACTGTCAAAACCCTGGTGTCCATAGTTTTCTCCGTTCTCTGCAACCGACAAGTTTCAAAATATCAAAGAGTGCTTCGATCGTCCACCACTGTTCCACGGTAACTCTGCCATGAGCAACAATGAATTGTACTGGCATGAAATGACGCCACGTCCTCTTTTTAGAGTTTTGTGCATCGATATATACACGATAATCTCGGCTGGTGTGTTACCGCTGATACGGATCCGAGACTGGTGGGTACGCTCGCTGGTTGACTCAATTTTGCCGGGCAAAAAGTAGTTTTCAAGAACTTTGAACTAAAAATATTACCCAAGAGGATAAAATTTTGATTAGAGATAATTCCAGAGGTGATTTCGAAGTAATGTTCCTTAACTGCCGTATTTGTAATGATCAGACTCAAAGATTCACAGTGCTGGAAATACCATAATAATGAAATGTTACTATTTTACCCAATTATTCTCTGTCGTCACAGAACTTCAATAAGAAATGAATTAGAAACATTTTCCAGGAAACGGACTTTTTTCTGATTTTCATCAATGGTCTGATCAATACTAAATTTAGAAGTGTAGAGATCCAACTTTTAATGGATATCAATAAATATATACATCCGCTCGGTTTAGTTGTGACTGAAATCAATCCAAATCCTAGAACTTGATAATAGGATCATGCATACTTCTAAGCTGTGTTTGGAAACTGAATATCTTAAAACCTTTACCATTGAGAAACGCCCTTTAGAAAACTTACCGCAAACATTGCAGTAGGTGGCTAGATTAGACATCTCTCCAATGATTTCTTGTAGACTTGGCCATCAGACCATCTGAACTTGGGTACTTGAATAAAATACGTGTGAACATTTACTATTGTACCAGTGTTGCGTGCAAGTTATGCAAAGTTAAAACTATAGGGAACGAATTAGCTTGTTAGTGACGGGCAACATCGTGAAATCCTTGACTAATCTTTCCTTGTAAGTCATGTGATCAGGTTAGATATTGTTGCAGATTAAAGAGCGGTTTAAGCTTTGTGCATCATTGGATTATATGATTTTTTGAGTGTTTCTCTGGGACGGGACGAAATGGGAAATCTAGATATTTTTTGGATAATTGACTAAAGTTTTCTATGTCACTAAGCTCAGATATGAAAATCATACGTGTATCCACAGATGTTAAGTCATATGATAACTTGCTGTAGAACAGAGGCTTGATTTTAACTTTGAAGTTACATAACAAAGAGAAACTTGACTCTAGCTTTGTTATATAATGAAGATCAAAAGCTTAACTGTACCTTTTACAGTTTACTCGGGAAGAGAAACTTGACTTAAGCCTTAGTTTCTTACTGAAGAACATAAGCTTGACTGTAGCCTTGTAAATTAATATAATAGACAGTAGGAACTTGTAAAGAACAGAAGCTCGTAATATTGTACTTTTTTCACATTCCCATAAGATCCTAATGGGTTTTATACTTTTAAGTGAAATACTCGTGTTCAGATACTTTGTTGGGTTACAATGCAGGCATCTGTGGCTCGCTGGCAGGCACCCACTGTGCATGGTCAGGGGGTGCTGGGAGCCACTGCCTGACGCTGCCTTTGTACTGTCGCTTTGCATGGTCTGCGGTTACTGCCCTGATTCTCTCTCTCTCTCTCTCTCTCTCTCTCTCTCTCTCTCTCTCTCTCTCTCTTCTTCCCTCTAAGGCTCAGTCCTCCTCACTCTCCTCTCATCTCCGTGATGTAGCGGTTAGCGTTCCTGACCGTGACGCATTCACGAGCCGCCCAGGTTAGAGCGCCTAAGTTGCGGCCATCAGTCCACAGTCAACCCAACTGTTCATCCGCCCATAGAGGTTGGTCGAT
>JAYMFT010058030.1:0-15011 GCA_038088735.1 Panulirus argus | reverse complement strand
CTCTCTCTCTCTCTCTCTCTCTCTCTCTCTCTCTCTCTCTCTCTCTCTCTCTCTCTCTCTCTCCCTCTCTCTCTCCTTAATCCGGTTAACAGGAAAGCCGGGTCTTCGTCTGGCGGGTACAATCAAGCCTTACGCAAAAATACTGCGTGCGAAAATTCACATCCGGGATTCTGAGAAGTGAACTGTTGTCTGTTTACTGTTTCCCCCCCCGGGGGGGGGGGGAGTTTGTCAAATCCATTTGTCATTTGAGGTAAACGTCAGACCCTGGATGAGTGAGTTAAGTACTGTCAAAATAAAAGCAGTTAAACATTGAAGAAAATTTTTGAAAATGTCAAATTTCTGTTTTCAACATTGGCAAAAAAAAAAAAGAAAAAACTTGGTTTACCATCGTTAGAAGCTAGTGTGAAAGTGTCACAGGCCAATTAAGCATCACCAACAACCACACTTGCAGTGTGAAAAACTAGTTTACAGTTTAGTTTACAGTTGTCAGTGACTAGTTCGCCATTGTCAGAAACTAGTCTGAGGTTGTTAGTAGACCAGTATAATGTCAGAAACTAGTTTAATGTTTTCAAAAACCAGGTGAGCCTTCTCAGAAACCAGTTTGTAATTGTAAGAAACCATCTTAACGTTGTGTGTAGAACAACAAATCAGACACCTGTAAGGGGCTTTGGCCACCTCATTGCCTAAGGGTGACCATAAAACTGTTTGGATTAACTTCAAAACAAGGTACTGAAACTTACTGATAATCTACACTACTTATGATCCTAGTTTGCAGACGTTTCAGCTCAAAGAATTGGGGGAAAAAAGGAAATTGTTGCTTCTCGTTTTCGTTAAACTTTAGAGTAAATCTCATTTTCGTTTAAATCTATACTCACCATCCTGATAATACGTATGACAGTTTATATTTTTCGCATGTTTTAACGAAGTTAGGACTGCGTGTTGCCACGGGAATAGGATTAAAGTGAAGTAAAATTTAGTGCCTAACTTAATCAGTTTTTTTTCTTATATGTGCTTCATAGACATGTAGTGAAATCTCATACAATAAGCGAAAGTAGGAAATAAAAATAAACAGCGACATTTAAAGCATTAAAAAAAAAAGTCTGATAAGGTATCAAGGCTGACGAAGTTAACTTCAATCGCTGAGAAATAAAAGTCGAACGGTAAATGAGTAACGGTGATTTTAGGGATTTTAAAGCTGCAGGAACATTGGGTCCGAGAACAAGAGGCTTTAAAGTTAGCGCCCCGTTAGGACCCTAGAGATTAGCGCGCTTGCGCACAGAGCAGTCTAATTCGAGCAACGGGGCTTCTTCTTCTTCCACACCTCCTCTGGAGCCTCATCATGTACAAGTTGTTGAGCACTAATTAATTCATCACCGTGAGGAAAAAAAAAAATGTGTGTAAATTCCTTTTAAGGATCACGAGTTCGGTGCACATAACGTGAAGTAAATGTGGGAAGAGGAGCAGGTCAAGGATATCTACCAACGTTCCGATCGTCTTAGTTATAAGAACACGGAAAAATAACAGAGAATACGAAAACTTTTGGAGTACTTCTCTCCTACTTGCTCTTTGTGGCCGATTTGTTGACTATCTTAGGCGGCCAAAAGCGCCCTTAGGAGGCAGTTGGTGGTAAATCGATCGAAAATAGATCAAAGCGACGATTCGCGTACTGGACATGATAGTTCTCGAAATCTGAAACATCGGAGCTAGTCTGTAGATCGACAGCAACACCTTTTGACACCGTGACGACGAGAGAAACTTTTGCCACGAAGTAAAAAGTGACTTAAGCTTGAATGTCAGCGCTGTTGTCCTCATCATCATCATCATCATCATCATCATCATGAACCTCATCATGATATCTTACATTTTCCTTGCAACACTCAACAATCTGGCAAAGATGGTTGTCCGAATGAGTTCAGATTTCATCACTGTACAGTGGAAACGCAAAAGGCACTTCTTTACGGCCCCGGTTATTGTAATCTCGTAATTCCGGTAGACTTTCCATCCAACAGAGGCATTACGCACGTAGTTCATCATCATTACGGGCCTCAGCCACAAGTAAAAAAAAGAGCTTAAAAAACCCCTCATTACAAAATCTGGAGCAGCTGTTCGCATGTAAGCCTAGAGTACTTAGGGAACGAAACGATGGTTCAGTCGAGGTTATTAACGGCTGAAGACGGGGCCTGTGGAAGCTAATTTCTCATGGTTGGAAATGTCATCATCTCTTTAGTCACAATTATTGTAGCTGTTCGACCATTCGCTGTCTACATTCTTCAAAGATCGTAGAGGATTTTGAGCTTTATACAAGGGAGGGTGCTTAAGGGAAAAATAAGATCTAGGAATCAAGACGCAAAAAATGGTCGATGCTTCACTTGGATTATCACAGGGTTAATTTTTATCGCGTGTGTATAGAAGAAATAACCCAAGCAGTTGAAAAACATAAAAAGAATAGAATGATATGATATATATATATATATATATATATATATATATATATATATATATATATATATTGTGTGTGTGTGTGTGTGTGTGTGTTTTTGTAGGTGTTCCTGAGAGAATGTTTTACACTCGTGTTGCCCCGTCTCTTAACCTTGCATGTATGTACCTTATCTTTACTTTCATATGTATACACAAACATTAACATCATCACAAGCCAGATACATATTTATCGACCTGCACTAAGGAGAGGATGAACAGCTAGTTGGCTGTGGGCTGACTTACTCCTCTAGGATTCGAACCAATGCGGGCCTGACTCCGGGCGGACACGTGCTTACTTATGTTAAGTAAAGCTGTACTTTACGCTGCACACCTGTGATTATTATTTGCGATTTCTGCTTAATTTGTTTCTTACGAGAAGAGAGTTTTACATTCGTGTTCTCCCCCATCTCTTAACCTTGTATATGTGTGTGTGTGTGTGTGTGTGTGTGTATTCACTTATCTAATTATCTGTCTGTTTGTAAAGGACAGAAAATTACTGCTGTGACACCAGATACAAAAAGAAAAGAATGCGGTATATATAAAACAGACGTGTAATAAGGGCAGAAATATAATTAAGAACTTTAGTGTGGTGGAAGTGAGGTTATCGTGTGTGGTGTGAGTAATGGCCCGGTCCCCTTGACCTCTCGACCAGGCCAAACAACGCCCACACCAGCGCTAATTGTGCACGTGATCATAGGATTCGCACAGGATTTTGTGATTAGCGAGACTGGATGGGTCTTCGCGAAAGTACCATTTAAGCTGTCAGAGCTTTGTTGGAGGGAGGGGGGGGGACGCAGGGCAAGCAGGCGTTAGAATGTAGATTACAAGATGAATTTCGGAGCATTTCTTGATTACTTGATAACGCCCGATCGTCAGACTACGTGGAATATCGAACGAGCGTATAAGATATATACAATTTGGAGGATCTGCAACTACTTAAGGAGGAGCAGGTAGGTAGGGAGTAAGCAGTGGAAAAAGCTTGAAATATAGCACCTTAGGAGACGTGTGTTTCACTCATGCCACAAAAGGTTCACGTCGACTAGAACAGAACTGAAAGATGATTCTTCTCCACACCGTATTTACCTGGAAGAGCGTGGATTAGTGGCGTGTACATTTCTCACGCTTATCTTTCTCAATATGTCTTTTCGTTGCAGTTTATTTCTTCGGGTCCTCCTCTCTTCTGGTGTCCGTTTCGTTTATAAATGTTCTGTCAGAGCCTCTGTCAGTGGTTATCATTTTGCCCGAGTTTCTACGTTTATGCTTGTTGGTCTAGTTAATATTCACTGTTCTCGCATGATCAGAGAGGTTGAGCAACGCCGGGTCCGGTTAATTCTTGGATGTGTGACCCCCTGGGAACACACTGATGCTGTTGGGGGCTTCGTGCAAGCCCTAACTAATGACGGAAATTCGTCTTCAGTACAGAAAAATACTGTGCTCAGATATAAACACATGCATATCTGCACCCTCATATTCACATAAGTACACTTGAATACATAAAAAGAATTCCACAAATTTACACACACACACACACACACACACACACACACTAACTCACTCACCATGAACTCCTCCTCCAAATCATATTTATGTTTTCTACGTACACGCTTATGTTACAGACATAGTATGTTAAGCATATATATATATATATATATATATATATATATATATATATATATGCAGATGTTTGATTATATATTTAAAAAAAGGAGGGGGGTGGGAGAGTGGCAGATCAGACGACAGCACAACATGTATTTTATTCAGTAGCAAGTCCGTTGATGATAATATGTCAGACTGACAGAAGGAATCTGATCCCAGTGTGATCCACTCTCAAAGAATTCAAGAGTTTTTATACTGTGTGATTAGTAACAAAAGCTTGGTAGTTTATGTTGTTAATCCTTTGTCATGGTGATGATACAGTTTCATATCTTTTTTTATCAGTTTTCGATTAAGTGCTGAATAGAAGGACAGAGTTCAGTCACTGAGACGATGAATATAGAATATCTTGTACATTAAAAGAAGTACAACGCATACTTTGCAAGTCAAAAGAAGCAAATGAATTGTGCTCAGTGTCCAGAAGAGAAGCCAAAAAGAAAAAGAAAATAATAAAGGAAAAAAAATCTTGCAAGGCGGCTTCCTTGTTGCTGGAGATAAAAATGTGTTGGCCTTGGGTCTGCTGGCGGTGCTAGCCAACCAGCAAGTAAGCCAGTTACCCAATAAGCAGACCAACCAGCTACCCAGACAGACACTCAGTACGCCAACCAACCAACCAACCAACCAACCAAATATCCATCCAGACAACCAAACTGTCAGTTAGTTAGCCATCCATCATTACATTCAGCCAACCAGCCAGCCAACCAAGCGCCAGCGAGTTAGCCAGATCAACAGGCAACCAACCAGCATCCAAATAACCAGCCAACCGAACGGCTAAGCACGTAACAGCCACGTAGTCAACCAGCAGCCTGGTCAGAAGACTTCATTTTTCTTGGTCAGTCAACCAAGCATCTAGCTAACCAATTAGCAAGTTATTCAGGCTGCCAACCACATAGCTAGCTTGATGGTTAGCCTCATAAATAGCCTATCAACCAGCCATTTAGAGACCCAGCATGGCACACAGCTAGCCTTTCTGTTTAGCTCCCAATTAGCATGCCAACTAACGAGCCTGTTAGCCAGTTAGGAAACCAAACTGTGTAGCTGGCCTGCCAACCAACCAGACAACTTAGCCAACCAGAAAACTGAAACCTTACGTACTCTCCGGCAAACCAACAAAATTTCAGCTGGAATTATGGTTAGCTAACCAGATTACCAGCCAGCCAACCAGCCAATCAAACAAAGAGACAGTTTGCCACTCAACCAACCAACTAGCCACCCAACTATCCTGGCTGCAAGCTAATCAGCTAACCAGTAAACGAGGCCACCAAGCTCGCCAATCAGATTGCCATCCAGCCATCCGGCTTGCCATAAGCCACCTAACCGGCGAGCCATCTCGCCAGCATTTTGAGACACGCAATATAGCCACAGCCCACACAGAGAGAGTGCCCTGGCTGACCTACTTGCTCATAGATTCCCCAGAGGGATGAGGTGGAGAAAAAGAGGCTGCCCAACTGGCTCCTGCGGTATCTGGAAGGATAAGTCAGGAAATACCAGGTGGCCTTGTCAGGTCCTAGTTGCTCTAGACTGTGGGTTGAGGATGAGAATATTGCCTTTGGGTGCTAGTGGTTCTAGAAGATGGGTTGAGGATGAGAAGATTGCCTTTGGGTATTAGAAGTTCTAGATGATGGGTTGAAGATGGGAAGGTTACATCTGGGTCCTTAATGCTCTAGAAGATGGGTTGAGGATGAAAAGATCGCATCTAGAGCCTGCAAGTTCTAGAGGATGGGCTAAACTAAGTTATGCTGCCACTGGATCCTAGATGCTCCCGAAGAGAGAGCGAGGATAAGAAGATTACCTAGATGTTGTATAAGGAGGAGCTGTGAATAGGAAGACTTTACTACTGCCTCTTAAATCCCTGGCGTAGAGTGGGATTAGCGTCAAGGCCTGAAAATATATGTGTATGTTGTATCGCTCGGAAAATCCCTTCGAGATTATGTCCATATTGTAATTGGTGTGGAGAAATACGTAGAATGCAAACTATCAGAAGACCTTACAATATTAAGACGGATATAGAGAATCGGGCTAAGAAAGAGAAATAGTCATCATTTAGTTTAGATATTAGGAATGTACAATGCCCAATAACATGGTGGGTTTGATACGTGGGAAAGATAGACAAAAGAAGGCCCCATTGGCCCATGTCTTGGTTATCTGTTTTGGACTTAATTCTGTGGATTCCTTAGTCGAAGTGGATGAGGTGAGGATAGAAAAGTAAGAAGGCTCTCTCCCCACCCGTCGGTAAAAACAACTGGCAGAAGAAAAGCAAAAGAAGAAGGACTGAGAAACTTTAGTTTTCAAGAAATGGTAAAGACTGCAAACATAAAAAAAAAAAAAAGCAGGAAAGACTTTACGAAGTGTCTTTAGAAAAGGTTTTCCTCATTAATAATTTAGGTAACAGCCCTATGACAAGGTTCAAAAATGAAATATACGTATATGTAAGCGCAAAAATTTTAATGCCTGACCAACAAAGCAGTGAAACAAAAATCAAAGACGCTTGCTAGCCCCACAGCTGCTAGTGTTAAGGGATGTACTGGGCAGGGGCCCATAATGGAAGACGAGGTCCAAAGAAGGACTTGGAGAAAGGGAGAGGAAATTCGAGTGGAGAGGGAGGATGAGAAGAAGGGCGCCTAGTTCTTGTCGCCATAACCTACCCAGACGGGTGAGGAGTGAGGGCAGGTTCGTAAGAGGACCTGTGGAGGATGGCACAAAAAGCTACCAGGAGATTATAGGGTGGTAGATCCGGTTGCTATCACTGTCACCTGTACACCTATAACCACGGGTGTGGGCAGCACTTATCTAAGCCTCTCTGTGTAAATCTGCCTTTCTCTTTTTTCTGGCCTCTATTCGCCCACTCGCTTCTCTCTCTCTCTCTCTCTCTCTCTCTCTCCCTCAACTGGGCCAATCATGACAGTACTTAGCTCTTTCTGCTTCAATCAAAGCAGGAATTGCAACCGTCCGTTGCTCGGCTATTCTACTCCAAGCGAGAAGCAGAGTCCACACCTTCTTCTGGGACAGGTACGTAGTTGGCTGAATGAGGTGAAGCAGATATGAAAGGGAGAACCCAAGATGAGGTAGATATATGGAAGATCAGATATGAGATGGAGATGAAACGGCAAACTCGAGTTGGCGATGTTATAGGTATTAAAAGGATCAATACATATGAAAAGGAGTTTAAGAAGAAACATTATGAATAGTCTTCGTGCTAGTAGAAGGTCGAATATTCGAATATAAAATCAGAAGTGTAAAAAGGCAAGATTGCACGTGAAAAAGATGGGGAAAGGGAAGAATTCAGGTGAAGGAAACGTGAGAATGACGAACAGAAAATTGAGATGGAAACAAAAAAAAAAAAAAAAGGAAGGTCAGCCATGAAAATGAGAATGTAAATGAGGGAAACGTATGAAGGATGCCCTGAGGTGAGTCAGATGAGGATGCTGTGAAAGGGGATGACCTGGGATGAGAGTGAAAGGAATCATCCGACGACCTAGTTCCACTTACTCGGGGCAACTCATGTCCGGGGAGTTGATCGCCCATGAGAACCTGCAATAAGAGAGAACATTCAGGGCAAACGGTGAGTGCTTACGACACATCAGTGTTATTGCGCACTTAGGGTGAGTACTTACACGACACAGCAGTGTTGGCGCACACTTTTGGTGAGTACTTAACGACACAGCAGTGTTAGTGCACACTTTTGGTGAGTACCATTGCACTGAACCGAGGCATAAGTCCACAGTTTGTCAAGATGAATTATGTCCGTAGAGGAAGGGATAATTTGTTAATGATCTGACATGACCGGAGAAGTTGGCTCTCTCCCCAGCTCACAATAATGGAGGAGCTTAGTGCGTCGTAATCGCACGGTACAGTACTGGAGAGGCTAATTATGTCGTCAGTTCAAACCACTAAGAGCATTTGCCTTGTCACATAAGCACGACGCTGAAGGAGGAGTTGCTGTGTCGTAAAGTCCGTCTGACTGCCGAAGAGTTCAATTGCTCGGCCATTTATTATTCTAGTGAGAAACTGCTGAGAGAAAATACATTACAGCCCTTCGGAATCTTTTGTGACTCGGAGGAAAGTGTTAGACACAAGTGGCAGTACAAATACAAATATTCAGTAGTGGAGGAGAACACTGTAAATACCATACCCTCTTGAGGCAGAATGTATGTAAGAACATAAAAGTAAAAAAGGGAGAGAGTTACATAGCAGAAAGAGAGAGGACTGAAAAGAAGGGGAAAATGAAGAAGTGAAGATGAAATGTTAATCATAAACAAGCGTAGCTACGAGAGAAATTAAGTGTTTTTGGACGGTGATATTGTGCAGCTGAAGTCATTGTAGATTCATGAGACGGTACTGATTAAGAGAATATCAAGAATTGCTTTAAGACAAGGAAGTCTTATAGTTTCATTATTTCTCTCTCTCTCTCTCTCTCTCTCTCTCTCTCTGTCAACGTAACACGCTAAGCCATCCACCGACCTGAGGATATTACACGATTCTTTTGACAATAGATTCACAGTTAAGCTCGAGGGACCAGAGAGCACTGGAAACTATGTACTCACGCTCGAGGGAAGCGGACGGTAATGTACCATAAGGATGCTTGCCCGCGTTGCATAAGGTGCTTTGGGGTCCTATTTCCCGGGAACTTTAACAAAGGAGAATCGTCCAAGTGTGAATAGTTCTCTCCTTCTTATTGTAGGATTGCCGGGATTCCGTCGCAGCGGGTAGAAAAGTTGGAATGAAAACAGGAGGCCGAGGTGAGGCAATTGCACGAGGAGGAGGGGAGAATAAAAGAGGGAGTTAGACTCGTTAGACTCAGAGTCCTGCTTGGAGGACAGAGAGGTTAAAGTCTTACTGAGAGTCCGGACGGCTTGGCGAGAGGAAGGGGACTGAGAGGTTGAATAGTGTTACAAAGAAGCAAGGGAGATACAGAAAGGAATAGGGAAAAGAGAGAGACATAGAAAAAGAGAAAGGAGAAAGGCAAAAGGGAGGTACAGAAACAAAACACGAGAAAGAATGAGAAACAAGAAAAAGTTTAGGAAACCAAGCAAGCAAGGAAGTAAGGGACCCAAGAAGAGAATTAAGTTAGAGGAGAAATGGAACCAAGTTGAGAGAGAGAGAGAGAGAGAGAGAGAGAGAGCTCGCAGAGGGGCCAAGTGCCTGACTGTGTCGACCTTGAGCAGGCAGACCTCACTGGTTCCACACCCACCCGGGGGACCAGATCACTCGACCAGCTCAGCGAGGGAAGGGCGGGAGGGAAGGGCACGTGAAAGAGAAGGTGGTACTGAAGCTGCGAAGCGTGATAGGTTAAGAGGTTCCCGTAAAGGTGGGGGACAGGTGAAATGTCAGAGTACAAGGAGGGTGGGTGAAGATGACCTGGAGGTAGGTGGGTAGGTACATTCTCCACGACACAAACAAGAAACAAATATCTATAAGTATCCTCTAGTGGATACAAATGTGTGTGTGTGTGGTTAGTAAGTGGGTACTTAGCTTAGGCTGAGATGAAAATACAAACACACACACACACACACACTACATGAATGTAAAGTTCTCTTCCCATCCAGTACTGGTAGGTTATTACAGACAGCAGATCAAGGGGGGCTTATGTGAGACATACGCATTGAAAGATACCACTAATTAATTTAGGTGAAAAAATGCAAATGTTTCTGTGATAATCACATGTATATTTTTAGCTAACTTCATGAAGATGTGAATACCGCGGAAGCACTTTCAACGTCTTACTTCCTTTTCCATGTAGTCACTCCCGTAATTTCATAAAAGCCAGGTATCTCAACGAAACCTATAGCATTGGGTATAGGGAGCGCACTGCATTGGCTGGTCAAGCGTTCAAGCCAGTGTCTAAAGTCTTGGGATCCAGCGGTGGTGTATAATTAAAAAATTAGACGTATTCACTAAAAAAAAACTGTAAAGCATCGAGTTTCATTATGAAAAGCTGGCAAGCTTGGATGATAAAGCTTTATTTACCAACAGAGACCGGTGGATCATGCAAGCGCCTAGAAGAGCGGTGGATAACATTCAGAATGAGGAACCACTCGTATCAAAAAACGTGCTGTGTGTAACTGATGTTTTTGTGGCGTCAGTTCTGGAGCATTTATTCAAACGAGGAAGACAGGAGAGAGAGAGCACATGACCCTGGCCATGGGTTGTACCGTTAGTGCTGTCACGGCATTCTTGTATACTAAGGCTTTGGAGATAGCTACAACGGAGTCGTGGGGCAGGGGTGCCACGCGATACAGATGCGTGGATGATAGATAGTCATAGTTCTCAGGGAAACAAACACAGAATATTGAACAGTGTAAAAAGGCATACACTGTTTTCAGTGGAGGAGGAGGTTAATGAAGAACTCCTAATTTTAGATAAGAAAACACAGATCTGTATAAAAGTAGGCTGTAAAGTTGGCAATGTACCGTAATCCGACAAGCAATGATTATTTCATTCATTATCTTTTGGCCCGTAACGAAAGAACAAAGTCTGGAGTAATTCTTGTTTAATTTTTGAGGACAGTTAGGATATGCAGTTCTGAACACCCGGAGACGTTCAGGAAGTTGTGATAACCTGCAGGTTTATTATCTGAATCCAAGAAGAAGGCCAGTAACATTGTGGAAAGGCGCAGATGGAATGTTCAAAGTAGCCCAGTGGAATGTATGGGGGTATAAATCAGTCTTAAATTCACGGAAAGAAGGCTGCAGATATGAATAGATGCATACAGAGGACGGGAACAAACACTTCTCCTTCGTCAGGGATGAAAACAAATGATGTACTGGAAAGAGAACGTGGTTGAAATGTCATCGAGGATAACGGTAGTGTATGGTCTTCCGTGTACTGAATGCCCGGCCATTTACTTTGGGGATACAGGAAGAGGGTCGCAGTTCCTTATCTTTTCTCAATGTAGTTCGCTGCATGTACACCAAGACAACATAAAGAATTTATCGTTAACATCAGTGACAGAAGGAAATGACTATAAAAAGGAAACACGCCACCAAATATATTTTGAATCATGCACTGCCAGTCATTCTTTTTCTTTACATTTAGCCTACGTTTTGGCGTACTCGTGTCCTCTCTTTCCGAAATTAAGGCTTGTCTTCACTAAGTGATTCACTCTGGAAAAAGATCAAAAGTGCAACAGCGTATCAAGGCGAGCCACGTCCGGGGGGGATCCTTGGGATGAGAGGTGCTGCCGCTACTGGTACCAGCCTTGACATATACAACGCCTCTTCATAACAGTCCGCAGCCAAGGCTGATTGTCAAGGATATTATGTGAGTGGTTCAGTCTGTGTGGACCGGGTGTTTACTAGCACCGGGGCGGCTACAGTGCAGCGTAGTTCTCCCCTCTAATGGTCAGGGCAGGAGTAGAAAAAAGGGAGACGGTGATGTAACGGAGTGAGCGAGAACATACAGGAGAGAAGAGGGAGGGGTAGAGATAAACAAGATAAAAACGTGGTAAAATGTTAGAAAATCGAGTGGCGTAGTTTGATAAAACTGGTGTAATATTGGTTGTATGTTGATTTTGATGGAGTTTGTGTCTGGTAGGAAATCGTCAAGACTGAAGCCGATGCAGGTAAAATTGCAATTAGATAAAGGTAAACTTACCAAGAAAAACAGATAACATGACGTTCTTATGTATATTAAAGGTTAAGGAGACTCGTTTACCGAAGGAGAACCACTTTACAATAATGCAAAGACTGGCAGGTGGAGAAGGATGATCTAGTGAGCTAAAAGGGAACATGTAGACAGCTTTGGTTGTAAATAGATTTCGTGTAAGAAATTAGTTTCCCCAGAAATACATATTTCTTCTTTTTTCTCTTACTAGGTAGGCACAGATCACGAGCACTGGTGCCCTTATCAGGTTAGCAAGTTCACGCCTGTAGCTTTGTTCGTAAGTAAAATTTAGAACCCATTTTACGGACTTCTTTGTGTATATTCGGACGTTGTACAACACTTGGACAACTATGAGCAATACTGCAAACATAAGAACATGTACAACTGTTCACATCATAATCAAGGTTCTAGTCTCCAGAACTGTGGCAGCCATTGGCTGAAGTTAAGCTGTGTGATGTATCACCGAAAGTAGACGACAGTGATGAATTTATTTTCTTTTTTTCCAAGTCAAAGGACGTTCTCTCTGACGTATATTTGAGTTACTCTGCGCAAATTGCAAACACACACACACGCACGGTTCAGGGAGAGGAGATAGTGAATAACAAATCTCTTGGACTTAGAGAGTGAGCTCCGTTTCATGAGAGAGTGGTCTCCATTTCAGACAATAAAAATGAATCAGTGAATTATGTGTTCTCGGGCTTTCACAAGGCGTTTGAAACATAGTAGATTTGATATAGAAATAGATGAACTTTCAGGCGGGAGTAAGGTGGAAGAAAACAAGTGGACGGATATCATTGGAGGCTTCTTGTTATGGGTTGAGGTTATCAATGGCGTGCCGCAGGGTACTCTCTTGGGACCGTTGCTCCTAGCGGTCTCTGTAACTGACTTTCCAGTAGGAGTGGATCCATACCCGGACATGTTTGCGGATGATGCAAAGGTCATAAGAGAAATTGATAATGACGAAGATGTCATCAGTTTCCAAAGGGATTTAGACAAGTACAAAGCGATATGTAATGTAATGACGATAAAATGAAACGACAAAAAGGACCTTTATCTAGCGATGAATATGCTATAGTACTCCATGTGTGAGAGGGACTTGAGAATCGACATTATACCCAACATGTTACCAGAATATCAGTTCAGGAGAGTTAAGAAAAATAAAACTTTCTAATAGCAGATGTTAGAACTGCATGTAAGTAAACAGATAAGGAGAAGTTCAGCAGGCTATTCAATATTTATTTCAGACCAAAAGGAACGTATGCTTCTCACGTTTAGCTACTGCACTTTAAAGAAGTACACAGAGCTAGTAGAGGAGGTCTAGAGGGCAGCAAGGATAGAATTCAAAATAAGCAAGCCAGAGTATACTGAGAGATTAGAAACCTTTGAATTACGTACCATGGAGATGGGAAAGGTAAAGGAGGATTTCTTCACATCCTTGAAGCTTCTGATCCTCGTTCATGATGTCGACAGTAAACAGTTCTTGGAAAGATACAGTAATAGAGCATCCAGAAGCCGTAACAAAGCCTGACCAAGAAACTTGTAAGTAAAATGCAAGGAAATACTTTTGTAGTATCAGAGTGAAGAATGAATGGAATAAGCAAACTTATGAAACTGTGAAAGCTGACTGTAAGTAAACGCTTAGAAAAGTGTTTGATAGTGGATAAAGTTTAAGAGTTGGGACTCCATGAATGGAGAACATATTCACCATACTGTACAAATAAGTTACGGGTAATTACACACACACACACACACTCACACACAAGCACACACACACACACGCACACGCACACACATTCATTTTCTTATCTAACTATTTCTCATTTATACATCTATTTACTTTTTTATTTACTATTTCATATATTTCCCTAAAACAAAGTCATATCCGAGAAGATGCACTCAACGACATTTACTGACTAGAGAGGAGTCACCAACGAGACGCCCTTCGCCCTGCTAGTTCAAACTGGACAATACCTGTGGGGCAGAAGTCGACCTGATATATTCAGGGCAAGCATCGTCTCTGCTGGGACCCTCAGGAAAGACTTTTTTTTGTGTGCGTGTGCACCGCCAAGCCACGTGAGATGGATCGTCGCGGGCTTAATGGGCAGGTGAGGTGAAAGGCCTCATTACTCCAACCCAAGAAAGGGGCTTTACAGGTCGTGGTAACGACGTTGCAAGGAGGCCTAGGGGAGTTGAGGGGGGGGGTTGTTGAGCAAGTCTAGGGTTAAGTGCACATGCAGATCAACACGTACATAAACGTTCGTACATGTGCACACGGTCATGAATATATATATATATATATATATATATATATATATATATACATACATACAAATACAGATCTGCAGTCACATGCGTACACTAACAAGTACAGAGACTCACACTCACACGCCAGAAAGCATACACACACACACACACACACACACACACACACACACACAGTGACACATACGAAGATAGTTCACACACACACACACACACACACACACACACTAGCGGAGGTCTGAGAGAAAGAGGGTTGTTGGCAACTGAGGCGGGTCAGTCGGTGATTTATCGACGGATTCCGAAAGTGACCAAAGCATGTTCCGCGTCGTGAGACGGGCCCTTCCATCCGTGGGTGCCTGTGAATCGTGAACTGAGGAGGTGGACCATAAAGACAGGCGGGTGGGAGAGTAAGGAAACAATGTGGGATTAATCCCTCTCCGCTGGTGCGTGAGGGATACATCAAGTGGGGTCAAATCTAAGCCGTTAATAGCGCGAAAAGGCAATTACATTTGAGGGGCTCTTGACCGTAGAGCACAGGTTGCTGGGATAGTGTGTGTGTGTGTGGTGGACTGGTTGAAACGAGAGAAATCCTCTGTCCACTGATGCATCGAGAATTACGGGATTGGTGCGTAACTGAACAGTTTGTTATTGCCCAGGGGAATAATCGTAAATAACATAAAGAAGCCACCTGGTGTGAAAATTACACACACACACACACACACACACACTAGGAGTTATCGGACTTTACCTGCTCGAGGTTACACCGCCAGTAAAAAACCACCTTTTGCGTGGCTGTATCATTGGGAATACTGTCTCGTATACATTTCCTGCTACTATGAATAGCACACCTTTGCGCTGTAGAAACCTTGAGAAAGGACTTTAGTAACAACGGGACTCTTTCATGGAAATTAGTTTTAGGTTAGTGACAGATAAAGACATATATATATATATATATATATATATATATATATATATATATATATATATATATACACTCAGTGTGTTATCCGAAAATA
>JAYMFT010058020.1:0-15012 GCA_038088735.1 Panulirus argus | reverse complement strand
CAGAAAACGTTAACTCAGAAGGAAAACTTACTACACTGATAATAATAATAATAATAATAATAATAATAATAATAATAATAATAATAATAATAATGGTAATAGTAATGATAATCCACTGTTTATTGAATCCACCTGGGCCAAAGGCTGAGCATATATAGAGGAGATACACACAGTATAGTCAGTGGGGCTGTAAACAGTGGAGGAGGTGGGTGTTAAATAGCCACTGTTTACACGGACAGTGGGGAGGCAGTCCACTGGTGAGTGACGGTCCCAGGGGTCGGGTGGCGGCTGTTCCTGTAGCCGTCTGGACCAACTCAGATGTCCTCCGTGTGGGTGTGGTGCCGAACTGCAACTCGGGGCATCTCTGGTACCAGGAGGTGACGGTGGCGAGGTTGATGCAAGAGCTTCATCCCAAATCACTAGTTGAGGACCTGGTGATGAGCTGGGAGCTGGAAGGACCGGTATCCTAGGCGCCTCTTGGTAAGCGATGTAGGAGGGACCCAGGATGATCTGGAATGCCCTTCTCTGCACCTTTTCCATCAGCCCCTGTTGTGTGGTGGATGGGGGGGGAGGGAGGCCAGGCGGGGTTCAATGGAAGTTATGTAGATGTTCTCGAGTTCAGTCGCAGGGGGTACGTGTTCCTTGAGTCCATGGAGAATGGTAGTGACGTGTTCTTTCCAGCCTAGTTTCACGTCGAAAGTGACGCTGGAAAGCTCGATGGACTGAACAACCTCGGTCGGAGGCGAACATACCGTCCATGATAGTTTGGGTCTGGTTGGTGGTGACCGTTGCCAGCGTCCGTCCAGCTCTGGAGGGCTCAAGAGGTGTTCTTGTGGGTAACGTAGTCGGGAGAGCTGTTGATATCAACGGTAGGGTCATCGACGTGCTTCCATCGAGCAGGTGGATCCATAGGAGCATCAATTATAAAGGTGAGTAAGCAGAAGGGTTCCAACTTGGTGCACAGTGGGACGCCACAGGTGAGGGACTGGAAGGCGGACGATGGCCTCCGCTGAGCCAACAGCCTTCCTCATTGAGGAAGTCTGCAAGCCAGAGAATGCATCCCTAAGTAAACAAAAATTTTGACGGAATAAGCTAGTGATTGGCATGGTGATAATGGGCGATTTTAAATGTTGAGGTGACACAGGAAACCTTCCATAATCAGGGTAGATTTCTAAATGCTAGAGGAAAGCGTGTTTGGTGATGGAGGACAGGAAGTCGTCTGGCATGCTGGAAGGAGATCCTGTACAAAGCGTGTGGGTGTGGTGGTGTAATGACTGTGAAACTGTCTGGTGACTTCCCGTACCGACACCGTGGGTGATGATGGGACTGGTGGGCAAACTGGGAGGCGCATCGATGCGCCAAGCTATGACTGTCTCTGGAAGACGGTGGCCACCTGACTGGCAATAAGTTAAGCTACATTTTCACCAGAGAGGTGACTGAGGCGGGGGAAGAGAGAGAGAGAGAGAGTCCTTTCAAATCACTCATCACTCAGATTTCCCTTGATGGGGAAATGTAATTTCTACGCAACGGGTATACCCGGGGATCATATTGTTAGGGAGGGCCTTATAGAGATGGGTTTTGTTGTGGTAAAAAGACACACACGTTCTGGTACCGCAGCAGTCTCTTAATGATGGGTGTGATCCAGGGCACGTCGTCAGCTGGGTTTGACCATGGCAAGTCGTCAGCTGGGTGTGATCCATGGCACGTCGTCAGCTGGGTGTGATCCATGGCACGCCGTCCGCTGGGTGCAGTCTTCCAGATTCTCCCAAGTAAGAAACCTTGGTAGGCTTCCGCGAAGGTGCTGACGTAATGTTCTTATCTAGTTCCTGCCTCATCCACTCAGCACCTCACTCCAGGACACTTGGGTTCCAGCCCCTGCCACACACTGCAGGCCAAGCGGGTTCCAGCCACCAGGACGGGGCCTCCTGTGGAAATAACACATTGGCTCTCTGTGTTGCTCATCGTCGCGAACACTTCCCGGTCCTCCCTACTGGAACCCCTCTCTGGGGAAGACCACGCGCCTCCCTCCCCTACAGGAGTCCCCTCCCAAGAAATGAAACCCCCAACAAGTACCCCTAGAGAGGAGCCCCCTTACGGAGGACCTCCAACAGGAGTCTCCTAGAGAGGAACTTTAACAGGCGTCCCCTCCCTAGAGAAGTACCCCAACAGGAGTTCCCCTCCCTAAAGAAGGACCCTAACAGGAGTCCCCCTCCCTAAAGAAGTACCCCAACAGGAGTCCTCCTCCCTAGAGAAGGATCCCAGCAGGAGTCCTCCTCCCTAGAGAAGGACCCCAGCAGGAGTCCCCCTCCCCAGAGAGGACCACCCAGAAGGCAGGCAAGCATCAGGGTGGAAGTGGCCGCCACAACCTCGGCCTGGGAACCTGTCCACAGGAACCGCCCCTCCTTCCCTCCCTCCTCCCTCTCTCCCTCCCCCTAGAGCTCTGCTGCTGCTGCTGCTGCTACAGCCACTCTTGCTACTGCTGTTCCAGCTCTTGCTCCTGCCTCTCATCGTTACAGCTGCTCCTGCTTATGCTGCTGTTGCCGCAGCCGCTGCCGCAGCCGCTGCTGCTGCTGCTGCTGGCCCTCCCCTTCCTAACAGCTGCCACGTGCGCGCAGCTGCCCCGACAAAGGTACCCTCGCGGCCAGAAGCAGAAGAGAGAGAACCTACGAGCCTGGACTGCTGGGTATTATCCAATATGAGTCCGCTGGTGGGGCCAGGAGAGGCCAGGGTGTGTGCGTGTGCGTGTGTGTGTGAGTGTGTGTGTGTGTGTGTGTGTGTGTGTGTGTGTCGGCGGCCCTTCAGGTGGGTAAACCATCTCTCGTATCACCACATCTTCTCTAAAACCTGAAACACGAAACGCTTTTGCCAACGGAAGGCCGACCTCCCTCCCTCCCTCCCTCCCTCCCTCCCTCGCTCCCTCCCTCCCTCCCCTCCAGCTTAACGCTGCTGACCGTATCTCACGTCCCAAATGACTCACAGTTCTACCAACGCACGTTTAATCTTCCCCCCAACAAATGCGAGACGAATTTCCAAACTGCTCCACAGAGGAGGAAAAAAAAATGTTGACTCTCGACATCTTCACTACACTACCTTGACTATGATGGCCTGTTCTTTGACCTGACTCCTTTTCGGGGGAGGGGGGTCATGTGTCAGAGGCCACGCCCGACCCCCCCTTCACAGGGTTGGTCAAAGGACCCCAGGGCCACTATAACCCTGGGGTCATGCCTTCGTGGTCGGGGGGAAGGGGGAAGGGGGGAAGGGGGGGTTGTTGACGTCACTCTCTTCCTGCTGCCTGGTCGAATGGGAGAGGGGGGGGGGAGAAGGGAGGGAGGGTAGGTGCGGGGGGTCAAGGCAAGCCAGGCAGATATGCGGCAGCCAATGAAGACGCAGATTGCTGGATGCCTCGCGGGCCTATTAAGCCCACCGTTGATGGCTCTCTCTCTCTCTCTCTCTCTCTCCCACGACCTGAACGACGAGAGAGGGGACGACACCCTGACACACCGCAGGAAACGACCACAACGACAAGCGTCCCCTGCCACACGGACGACTCCGTGAGAAGACGACCCACAAGCGACGACTACGACGACTCGCTGGTTCGGACGCAGGAAGTGGGTGAGGGAGAGAGGGGGGAGGGGGAGGGAAGGGGGCACACCACAGACCACCGCCCACTCGGTCCAGACCCAGGTGAACAGCTAACACGCTGGTGAACGCTGCTGATGAACGGGAGAGAAACATCAATTTAGGGTTGACGGGCCTGACATGATTGATGCCGCGGCCATAAATCCACCACCCGTCCCACCATCAACCGGACCCATCAATCCTTGACGCTACATTATCTCCTGCCCGTAAAGGTCAACGCTAGGGTAGGTTAGTTGATATCAATGGCTCATGACACGCCACTTAGGCTATGATATGCCCTACCAACACGTCAGTAGGGATACTGACGGACCCTACCACCGCGTCAGTAGGGCTACTGATACACCCTACCAGCACGTCAGTAGGGTTGCCGACATATTCTACCAACACGTGAGTAGGGCTCGTGACAGGCACTACCAACACGTCAGTAGGGCTGCTGACGGATCATTTACCAGCACGTCAGTAGTGCCGTAGATAGTCCCAACCAACACGTCAGTAGGGATACTGACAGGCCCTACCAACACGTCAGTAGGGCTACTGATAAACCCCTACCAACATGTCACTAGAGGCCCCCTGATACTCCCTACCAACACGTCAGTAGAGCTGCTGACAGGTTGTACCAACATGTCAGTAGAGCTACTGACAGGCCCCTACCAACTCGTCAGCAGGACCCCTTGAGAGACCCTACTAACACTCCGGTAAGGGCTGGAGGCCCAGAAGACCTTACCAAGGTCAGGCCTTCAGCGAAATACAATACAAAAAAAAAAGTTAAAAAGACAGAAGAAAAGTAAAGGAGGAAAAGGTAAAAAATAATTGAAAAGAGCTTTTGGAGGAAGCTGAAAATCTGCGTTTTCTGAAGGGTCGGGTCGGGTCGGAGCTGTTGGGGAAAGAAAAAAAACATGGGACACATAGTTCGAATTCTTCGTAGGGAAAGAAACATGTATCACAGCGGCCCACCCATCAGCTGCCAGCGGCCACATAAGCGTCATGTGCCGCAGCAGCTCGCCGAGTACTGCCTGGTGTGTAGCTGAGGGCGTGGGCACACACCCAGCCCGCTCTTGGAAGCAGGAACCAAGATTATACTCACAGGACGAAGGACAACAATCACCGGGGCGTAGGGCAAGTGGATCAAGCAATGGGGGTCAGATCAGGATGGTCGATACGTCCCAAAATGCTTTGGGCTCAACCCTGTCTTGCGAGCGCGTGAAGCAAGACGTGAGATCCAGTACTCCACACGAGAACGAATCGATCCCGTCTGCAAATCGGAGCAACAAACTGTTCGCAAGAAAAAAGAGAAGAAAGAATTCACGGATCTGAACTGGAGTCCCATTTTCTTCGGGGGCCAGACTTGGGCTGCGTAATGTGAAGGGTGTAAAGATTAGACGTTACGATGATGCCAGGTGTGTTTATTGTGTTGAGCGGTAGAATAATGAAGAGCCATCAACGGGGATGGCCAAGGCTGCGAGGGGCTTCAGAAAGAGAGAGAGGAGCAGAAATTGGGTTGGAGAAGCATTAGACTTAACTAGATTGCCACTGCCTCACACACACACACACACACACACACACACACACACACCCCACGGGGAAATCCCGTCCAAACCCGAGTTTACAGAGGCAGTTGTGAGGAGACGAGACGTATACGGAGCAAGGGAAGATGGGGAAGATTTGAGAGCGAAGGAAAATGGAGGGCATTTGACAACAAGGGAAGATGGAGGACATTTGAAAGAAGTGGAGGAAGGCAAGGCAGAGTCGTCTGCGTTAGGAGAGCATCTGCCTCGCTGATGACAAGGAAACGTTACCGACAGAGAGAAAGACTTGCGCAGGAAGAGAGGAGAGATCCTACCTACACGTCAGTAGGGCTGGGGATACATACAGCAGTCCTGCTAACACGTCAGTAGGGCTGGTAATACATACAGCAGATCCTATCCCCACAGCCCGGACTGGGTCCAGGCTCTTGGGTTGGGTCGTTGGTCGACCAAGCTGTTGGAAGCCGCAGCCCGCAGGTCCACATAGCCCCCCCACAGCCTGGCTGGTCTGGTACGCTTTGTAGGTACTTGTCCAGTGCACTCTTGAGCTTGCCCTACCGTGCATTCCAGGCTGTTTCTGCCGGCAGATGGCAAGGCGTCGAAGGGCCTGGAGTCCCGGGTGTTGAAAGTGGTCCCCATTTTTGTGCATATGGCATCTTTTGCATCTCAAGGGCGGTGCTTAACAGAGTCTCCCACGCCCGTCGTCTCAGCAGGACGTTATTCCCGACTGTAAGTTGGGCACACACGAGCAGCCACTCGGTGTAAACACCTGGTGTCCATCTAAGCTGCCTCGCGCCGGCCACCACCACCACCACCAGAGGCCGGGGACGACCGGGCGTGGCGCGTGACACTCGCCGAAATGTGCACCTCCTCACCAAGATCCGAGCCTTAAGCATGATGACCCCTTGCGCATGACGGAACGACCTTTGGGGTATGACGACATGCTGACCTGACCTGACCTGACCATGGCACCCACCGGTCGTCCTGGAGAAGCTAAACAAATGCCGGCAACATAGCCAGAAGGACCACTGCGGACAGACCCCAGTGGCGTCCGTCCACAGACAGGGTCAGAGTGACCAACACCTGTGGGGAGCAGAAATAGACAGAGGCCATCCTAATCCACGTCTCTCTCTCTCTCTCTCTCTCTCTCTCTCTCTCTCTCTCTCTCTCCCTCCCTCTCCCTAGCTTTGCCGATCTCCACACAAGCGCCAGTGATGGCCGGGAGCCAAAAGCCTTAGTCCAATGAACGACCCATTATCAGTCGCAGGTGTGACTAGCTCTCCCAGCGAGGCCCCGCCCGGCTGGAGTGTGGGAGGACACTGAGGTGTGGTGTGGGTCGAGCGGGCGGGGAGGCGGGGCCGGGCGCGCCCTCCTCCCGCCCAGCGGTGGCTCTCACCGGCGCTTTCCCTCCATCACACACTGTCTCTGCCCTTCACTACCCCCTCACCATAAGCACATCACCTTACATGTAACACCAGCCGCCCGGGGGAAGTCCTGCCCTCCTGAAGAAGAGACCATCTTACACCCTCCGTGTCAGTAGGCTTCAGACAGCAGCCGCCAGGGGAAGTCCTGCCCTCCTGACGAAGGAGTGCTGTACTGATGATGGCCAGAACCATCTTACACCCTCCGTGTCAGGACATCTAGCCTGGCTACGTCTCAACAAACCAAGGCTACTGGACTTAGTGTCATCATCTACTAACATGCATGACACGCACTTGTCCTCAGGCATTCAAATCACCCCTAGCCCAGCCTTTACCCATTGTGAGTCGCTAAATATTCAGAGTGATTCAGGATTGGTGGGAGACTGCGGCGGTGGAGGTATGGAAGCAAGAAGTGAAAAATTGACTTCATATATTCCCTACGTACCTTTTCAGCTTCTTTTTCATATAACTTTTTATTTTGCTCCATAAAGAGGACAGAAGGGATGGACGAACAACTTTTCCAGGTTGTGAACTTTTTTATATATACTTTTCTGCAATCATTTCTCATTAGACCTGGCCTGGGCCAAGTCCCCCTACTGTCAGCGACTGGAACCTTTCACATAAAAAATAAGACTCACCACAAGCACAGTATATTTAAACCAAACACAATACACTTGTGATAAAAGCACAATACACATATTCACTACCAATGTACACATGATATGAGAGCAACCAACCAAACATACACCCACCAGTCTAGTCTTCATCACAGATATTTGAGATATTCCCGCGAATAAATATTCTTTTCTTACGATTAATAATCAAAATAATCAAATAAATCAATACTTGTGTGTGTGTGTGTGTGTGTGTATGTGTGTGTGTGTGTGTGTGTGTGTGTGTGTGTGTGTGTACAAAAACACAAAGACACACACACGCACTTGATCGCCGTTTCCCGCGTTAGAGGCAGCGCCAAGATCTGACGAAGAAAGGTCGACGCCGCTCACATCCATTCTCTAGCTGTCATGTGTGATTCCACCGAAACCACAGCTTGCTATCTACACCCAAGCCCCACAGACCTCTTTCCATGGTTTACCCCAGACGCTTCACATGCTCTGGTTCTGTCCACTGACAGCACGTCGACCCCTGTACACCACATCGTTCCAATTCACTCTATTCCGTGCACGCCTTTCACCCTCCTGCATGTTCAGTTCCCGACCGCTCAGAATCACTTTCACTCCGATTTGGTCTCCCGCTTCTCCTTGTTCCCTCCACCTCTAAAACATATACCTTCTTTGTCAACCTTTCTTCACTTATTCGTTCCATATGTCCAAACCATTGCAACACAACCTCTTCTGCTCTCTCAACCTCACTCTTTTTATTATCAGACATTTCTCCTACCCTTACATTACTCGATCGAACCACGTCACACCACATATATTCCTTAAACATTTCATTTCCAACACATCCACCCTCCTCCGTACAATCTATCTATAACCCATGCCTCGCAAACATACAATATTGTTAGAATTACTATATATTCAAACAAAATTTTTAGCCTTCCCAGACAACGAACTCTCCATACATTCTTAACGCTTCCAGAACCTTCGCATCCTTCCCCACCCTATGAGTCACTTCCGCTTCCATGGTTCCATTCGCCGCCATGTCCACTCCCAGATATCTAAAACACTTTCCCACCCTTAAATTCTCTCCATTCAAACTCACGTCTCAACTAAACCTGTCCTTCAACCCAGATAAACCTAACGACCTTTCTCTCATGCACATTTACTCTCAACTTTCTCCTTTCACACACTCTTCCAAGCTCTGTCACTAACCTCTGCAGTTTCTCATTCGAATCAGCCACCAGTGCTGCGCCATCCGCAAACAACTGACTCACTTCCCAGGCCTTCTCAACCCTACGGACTAGATAGTCGCCCCTCTCTCCAAGACCCTCGAACTTACCTCCCTCACCACTCCATCCATAAACAAATCAAACAGCTACAGTGACATCAGACACCCCTGCCGTGTATCAACCTTCATTTGGAAGAGCTCACTCTCCTTCTTCCCACTCGTACACATTCCTTACACCCTTGATAGATATATATATATATCCATGGGATAGGAGGATAGGAGATACAGAATATTACACACGTATCTCCTGCATTTCGTCAAAGGCGACTCAAAGAGCGGGACCGAGGGGATAGAAGTTCTCTCGTCTGTAGTACCAATTTTTACACTAGGAGCAAACGCAGGAGCCAAGCGAGGACTTTTCCTAGGGAAGGTTCATTCGTCTATTTCCGACGGCAGCCCAATAAGGCGGGAATGTCCAACAGACGTGTATGTACACCTGGTAAAAAAAAGTATCTCTGCACAATACGTGTGAAACATTATGACACATCGTCCAACGGTTACTGAGAAATTTATGTCTGACCAGCTACACGTTGTCATTAGGGTGCCAATATATATAGTCTATATTTATCAAGTATCCTGAACAACATATTTCACCATAATAACACCCCGCTGGTAGCCATGTATTTAACAACACATGGGATACCATATATATGTCATTCGCAACACATAATTAACCTGGTGGTCAGCCGGGGCAGTGCAGTGTGGCCGGCCGACCCGACACATGCCGTCTGGAGCCCCTGTGTCGTCGGTACGCGGCCGGATCCACCTTCTAAGCTGGCGGGCAACGTGAACCAACGCCTGTTGTGTGTGTGTGTGTGTGTGTATGTATATATATATATATATATATATATACAAGGAAGCCTTGCTGGCCAACAAGTCCCCATTGGGCTCCAGGAACGCCACCGCTGGAGCACGCTTCGCACAGATAGAGAGAGAGGAAGGGGACATGCCTTATGACAGGTCGCCAACAGCAGTAATAACATACAATTAAACATACCGATCCCGTAACCCCGGCAACGATGCTAACTCATGCATGGTCTCGCGGTCTGGTGTAGCTGGCGCCTCAGAGGATGAAGTGACGCCCCAAGTATAAAGGCACCGACCCCAGGAGCCAGCCAACACCACTACCCACCACCACACCCGAGAGATATACACCCGATCGGATGTCAGTCGCCGTCACCCGCCGGTGTAAATCACAACACTGTTCGACTTACTTCCTCCTACGAGGCGTTTCTGTCACTGCATCGACTCGCAAAAAAAAAATAAATAATCCTTTACGTAAGAGATTTCAGCGCACACACCCCTGGGGCTGGTTACGCTCTACCCGAAGTCAAGCGAAGTTTGTGAAACAAGCGGCCCGCCGTAACGCATCAAAATATTTGGCGTGATTACGTGCGAAATGTCTGACTGTGAGAAATAAATGACCGCCGATACATTTTCGGGCACGCTTAATGAGGACTTGAACTGTAACATTCATTGGCTCGTGAGGAATGTTTTGTCATGACTAATGCTACAAATACCCGCATACCTACACCATTTATTCTGTGTGTGTGTGTGTGTGTCTGCTGACGAGATTTGCATGCTGCTGTTGTGTTTCATTTCCGATCTTGATATAACGCAGACTGAATGCTGAGGTGAACCGGCGCGTGTAAACCCACCTAATGAGTTGAAGAGAAAGTACTCCGCCTCATTCGAAGTAAAATATTTGCCCACGAGTTTGAATCCATTTTACTACGAGTAAAATCACATGAAGCAAGTCAACTGTCAGTTGGCAAATATTAGAACTGTATTCGAGTACATGTATAAGGAAATATTCGCCAAGCTTTTTACATCCTGTATTAGGCCACGACTAGAGCATGTTTCTCAAGTCTGGTCACCGCACCTAAGGAAGTCCAAAGAGCTTGAGGAGAAGGTCCAGAAGAAGGCAAATACAGAAGGTACCACAATCACGAGAGCTGAGTTACAGAGAAAGGACAGAGGCTTTCAAACTGTCACAACCTCTAAGTTTTGAAACAAGTTTCATGACGGAGACAGTGAATAGTTCTTCCAAAGGTGCAAGGATAGAACAGAGGCCATAATATGGACTTAAGAAACTCCATAAACATGAACTTAAGAAGGAAACTCATCAGTACAGGTGTAAAGAAGTACTTTCATAAGTGGTTGATGCATGAAGTAAAGTTATGGACCTGTCAAATGCACAAAACACGAAAGTTTATTACGCAGAAGGATAGTAGAGACAATTCAAGAGTTGTGGCCGCTTAGAGCGTAGGCTCTCGCCTCCCCGTGTAGTACCAAGAGGTCTTAACCAGTTAACTGAATGGGGACGGGGCGGCCCGCCGGGCCTCAACATGTTCCCAATAAGGGTCCACAATCTGTCTGGCTCACCAGGGCGCACCACCTAATGACCTCCACCAATCAGTGAGTCAGTCTCCAACCCAAACATCAGCTGAAATACTTCAAAATTCGCTATCGATCTGTGGGACAAGTGTGGAAGTGGTGGAGGAGAGCCGGTGTGTATCGTGGTGTGCCTGCAACACTGGCAAATTTACTGTGCACCCCGAGCTCATACTGTGAGTGGTAGCGCAAAAAGGATTACAGAGGTCATAGAGGGTCAAAGTCAGACCCCAGAGGATTCATAGTCATTACATAATTACAAAAAGTGGGTTTATTACATAAGCTAACTGTCTCTCATATAGCAAGTTTTACAGACTAAATGCAAAAAGTGAATATGACCTCACATATTCAAGTGTCAAATTGTGACACTTCCAGCAGAAGTTGTTTACCCCTATCCCTAAAAGGCTTTATTTTTTTCCCCCACAGTCTAAGACACAGCGTTCCAGTCGGTGTCCAAATCTCTGGCCACAAACGTGTGGCGCTTTACCACAGCCAGGGGGACCACCCTGCCGACCCAACCCCCGCGGGGACGACAGAACATCACTGGACATCCCTCATTCCCAGGGACCTGGAACATCACAGGACATCTCTCATTCCCGGGGACCTGGAACATCACGGGACACCCCTCTTCCCTCCAAGGGACCTGAAACATCACTGGATATCCCTCTCTTCTTGGGACTTGGAACATCACTGTACTCTTGCCTCAGTATCACACATACTTACCCATCCCTTGCATCAATATTATAAACATAGGATGCACAGTAGAGAGGCTAAAGAGTGCACTGGACAAGTACCTACAGCGTGTACCAGACCAGCCAGGATGTGGGGTTTATGAGGGCTTGCGGGCTGCGGCTTCCAACAGCTTGGTCGACCAACGACCCAACCTCGTGAATACCTCGTAAAGTCTTCGGGGGTCTTCACCCCCACAGCACCGAGCTGGGCCCAGGCTGCTGGAATAGGTCTTTGGTCGACCAAGCTGTTGGAAGCCGCAACCCTCAGGCCCACATGGCCCCCACAGACTAAGCTGGTCTGGTTCACTTTGTAGGTAATTGTCCAGTGCACTCTTGAGCTTCCCTACCGTGCATCCCATGCTGTTCCTGGTGGCAGATGGCAAGGTGTTGGAGGGTCTTGGTCTTGGCCGCGGGTGTTTAAGACGTTCTCTGTTCTTGTGCGTATGGCACCTTTGGATCTCAGAGGTGGTGCTTTACGAAGTCTTCCATGCCTGCCGTACCAGTAGGATGTTGATTCCGAATGCAAGTTGGGAACCATAACCTTTAGGATTTTCCAGGTATAGATGATGATAATATACCTCTCACGTCTGCGCTCCAGGAAGTATAGCCTCAAACATTTACGTAGTTCCCAGTAATTCAGTTCCTTTACCACGTTAATATGGACTGTGAAAAACCTCTGGCCACTTTCTAAATCCGCAATTTCGCCCGCCTTGTTGGGTGTTGTTAGAACGCTACAAAAGTGAATTCGTGAAAGAATTAACACCTTGAATAATATTAGTTTCTCATCCCTTGTCTTGAAGGTCCGCAGGATCCAGCCTGCCATCCTTCTGCATGAGGCAACTGTTGTTTTGCTGTGTTCGCTGAAGATTAGGTCGTTAGACATAATTACTCCCGAAACTTTCACGTTATTCAAATGGTTTTTGATGGCGTTTCTGTCTGCCCGGCATTCTCTGGTGTTTTCGATGTCTTTATTTTACCCATACCAGAGGAGTTGAAATTTACTTCCATTGAGATACATATTTCTCTCTCTCTCTCTCTCTCTCTCGATCACACTGTTATGGACTGGGTCAGCCTGGGTCCAGCTCGAACTGTGGGGGTGAAGACCCCCCGAAGACCTCACCAGGTATTCCAGGTGTAACTCTTGCATCAGTATCACAGAAACCCGCCTAACGCTTGCATCAGTATCATAAACAATAGCCCAACTCTTGCCTCAGTACCCCACACACTTGCCCAGCTCTTGCTTCAGGATCCTCACCAGAGAAAACATTTCATCACAGCTCCGTGAAACATTTCTCCCTGATGCATAATAAATATATCCAGGAAAAATGTTCGCTTAATCAAGTAGTTCAGAATTCTCTATAACGTGTAATATGTGCCTTACGCGGACCTAGCCCTTCATCACCCCACACGGACCAAGCCACACCAGACAACACCAAAACAGCTCAGGATATTCCACCTTCCCATTCGAACGATCGTGTGGGTTCGAACGACTTCTTGGTGGTGGTGGTGGTGGTGGTGGGTGCAGGTCGTGCGCCGGAAGTCCCCTGTCACTACTACTATTACTCCGACAATGGTGAAGGATTCCACCCTCCCTCCCTCCCTCCCCCAACCCCACACCACCCTACCCCCACCTCCCTCTACCCCCTCCCACCGGCCGGCCGGCCGGCCGGCTGGCTACCTGCTCCCTTCCCCATCCTTCTGCCACTCAGCAGTGAAGGATTCAACGTATACTTCATCATCTTCACTATAAGGTATACGGTCTGGGGTTATCACCCTCACTATACAGTATACAGTGTGGGGTTATCCCCCTCACTATACAGTATACAGAGTGGGGTTATAACCCTCAATATACAGTATACAGTGTGGGGTTATCACCCTCACTATACAGTATACAGAGTTGGGGTTATAACCCTCACTATACAGTATACAGAGTGGGGTTATCACCCTCACTATACAGTATACAGTGTGGGGTTATCACCCTCACTATACAGTATACAGAGTGAGGTTATAACCCTCAAAATACAGTATAAAGTGTGGGGTTATCACCCTCACTATACAGTATATAGTCTGGGGGTTATCACCCTCTATACACTGTATACAGTCTGGGGTTATCACCCTCACTATACAGTATACATTCTGGGGTTATAACTCACAGTATACAGTGTGGGGTTATCACCCTCACAATACAGTATACACTCTGTAGTTATCACCTTCACTATACAGTATATAGTCTGTGGTCATCATCTTCACTACAAAGTATACAGTCTGTAGTTATCATCAATATACAGCATACAGTCTGCAGCTATGATCTTCACTATACAGTATACAGTGTGGGGCCAAGTTCCCTCGCAGCCCACTAAGCTATCGTAATATCATTCATCGATCAGTACCCGTGTACTGGAAGTAATGATCCTTTCCCCTCACGGGCACAGTGTGTACGGTGCACCGTTCCGGGAACACAGCTGGTGTACTCCAGTCGCCTCAGCTGCCGTGGGCCTCCGGAGAGTGTGGCAGTGTCTGGCCCGCTGGTGGCGGTGGTGGCTCGGAAGCAGGGAGGGAGGGAGGGAGGGAGGGAGGGAGGGAGGGAGGAGGGACTGGTCTCAGACCTCAGGTGCAATCGCTGATTGCACTTAGATCTGGAAGGCGACACTCACACACGCACACCCAGCGCTAGCTAGCTGCTGCTGCTGCTGCTGTTCGCTTAAGGTGGACTGTGTGATGGCTTCATGCGGTTTAGTCTGGCTTGAGGTGGCTTGTGCCGACCCCATCCTGGCTTCAAGGGAGGGGTCTTGCATAGATATCAGTGGCTTTGGATAGCTTCCTCTGCAGCCTTGGTGTGGCATCCACATTGGCTGGAAAGGTTCCAGACCTGGACGACCAAATTTCTCTTTGGACAAAGATGGTTTTGAAAAGGCTTTTGATGGCTTGACATGACGTGTGCTTCTTTCGAGATATCAGATAGAGATAAGCTGAGCGTCAACGTACAGCAAACTGGAGGCAAGGTGGACGCCAGGTTACTACCTCAAACTCCTTCCTTACCTGGCCCAACTCAAGCCTCCCTCCCACCCTCCCTATTTACCCCCTGCCCGTCATCTCACGCTTCGCCATACCATAACCGGGTCCACCTACCGTAAACGTCCTTCCAGCGCTGCTGTCATCCAGTAATTAAACGCAGTTAGAGATGAGCCGAAAATGTGGAGCCAGCTCGGCAAAATATTAAAATCCATCCCCAATGCCGAGTGTGTTTACCATAATATTGTGAATAATCTCCTTAATTACTTATACTGCCGTATATACCCCGCTGTCCATTCATTATTCATAATAAATATCTACGGATATCTATTCATTCACAGGCATATAAAAGAGTAAAGATATACTACTTGAACCTTGCAACCC
>JAYMFT010058010.1:0-15012 GCA_038088735.1 Panulirus argus | reverse complement strand
GGCTTCCCACTGATGATGACAGTACTGCCTCCACGGTGAGTTCCTAAAGGTTTTTGTTTTAACATTCAAGGTAATTATTATAATTATTAGTTATCCATAAGTGAAATATAAGACTGACTTCTGTTCATAATTATGGAATAGCCACCAAAGAGACCTAAAAGAGAAGATGTCTTTCACATTGGGCTCAAGTTTAAGGTGCCATATAAGTATGATCTACATAGAGTATTATCTTATCTGACCCCTTGCTTCTCTCTAGTAGCTATTTCTGTACTTTTGACTCTGATCTGAAAACTATTGAACTGGTACTACCATTAGTAGTCTTTAACTTGTAACTTCATATTTGTGTTGTCTGGGGAGGAATTCTATGCTTGTTAAGTCCCATTCGCTTGAACTTCCTCTTCTAGCATACAACTTTTTGAATTTCTGTATGCTGTCCACACTCTCACTTTCCTAACTCTGATTATTTAATTTGTTCACTACTCTTATACTTCAAAAGCCTTCTCTGCATCTTTTCTGATAAGTTCCTTCCTTACTTTCATGTTATGGCCTCTGGTTATTCTGTCCTTGCATCTTTTGAAGAACACTTCATTACTGACATCATAAATCTGGATAGAGATTTAAAAATTTTACTCTGGTCACCTTTTACTATTCTTTCTTCCTTGCTGGACAAATTTAAGGCATCTAACATTTCCTTATAACTCAGCTCTCTCTCTCTCTCTCTCTCTCTCTCTCTCTCTCTCTCTCTCTCTCTTTTTTTTTTTTTTTTTTTTTTTTTTTTTTTTTTTTTTACATGCACAGGGAAAAACATGCCCTGGTCAAAGGCCATGTTTGTTGAAAATGTAAGAGAAAAGGAATGTAGAAAATAATCAGGGCTCTGCAGGTGTTTGTAAACCTGACTCATAAAGATAAAATGGTCTTAAGAAGAGATAAAGATGAAAGGAAGAAGAGAATTCCACAGCCTATCTGTCTGGGTTAAGAAGGAGGTATCATACCAGTCTTTCCTCAAATGGCCAGTCTCCACACCAAAACTGTTGAAAGTAACAGCCAGACACATGCCTTAGATATTCAGTAAAAGATGTCAAAATGCAAAGGAGCTTTAAGATATGATGCGACAAAGATATAAGCTGGACTTCAACCAGCCAGCATTTGTAAGACATAAGAGAGCAAGGAACTATTATAGCATGATAAGAAGAGAAAAAAGAAACTTTGAAAATTATATTTTGGACAAGGCAGGAGGAAATGCAAAACTTTTTCATAAATTTGTCAGGAGTAGCTTATAAGTTACAGAGCAGCAAATCAAGCTAAGAGACTCAGAGGGAAGGATTGGTGAGTATGATGTAAGGATACTTTAAGTGAATGAATGACAAGTTCAGAAGTGTTTTTTACCTTGGAAGACATTGCAGCCTCAACGCCAGTGAGATGGAATGGGGAGATCTTAGAAAGCACAGGGGATAACGAGAAAGGATACATGCAAGGCTAATGGTCCTGATGGAATTTCACCAAATATGGCAAATATGTATGAAAAAAAGAAATTGAACATTTGTGCAGATACACTTGAAATGCTATTAAAGGTATTCCTGGAGAGCAAGTTATTTCTTTTAACATTTTGCCAGTGTAATACGTTAACATCTTCACTGCTCACTAATTGTTGAGCACACAAGATAGCTTTTACAGTTCACATCATGTATTGAGTGTGGATGATTAGTTCTGACAAAGACTTATTCTGTACTGTGAATTATATTAAGTGTGGGAAGACACCACTACCCAGCATTCTGTACTGTGAATTATATTAGTTGTGGGAAGACACCAGTACCCAGCTTTATTCTAGATATGTCTATTAATGTTTCTGAATTAGTTAATGACCAACAACTGTTATTGTAATAGCCAAGCTTCTTAATGTAAGCTGGACTTTCATTTTTCGAGTGGTTCATCTCTGTGAATGAATTATATTTCAGACCAAGCAAAAGTCCCCACACCCTACTTGTTTCAGGTTTTATATAAGTTTCTTCAAGAAAATGTTCTCAGTTGACATCTTTAACTGTTTGATTTCATTATCCAATCCAGAACATTCCTTATGTTAAGATCAACTTTTGTTTCCTTGATAAGTACTACCTTTTTACTATTTCTTACCAATATGATGGTGAATTGCAATACCATATATGCAAATTAAGATATTCAGTCTAGTTTGCTGAAGATAGAAGAGAGTTTGTAAAATAGATTGATTAGTATCTTATATCCACATATAAGTACCTTGACCAATTTTTCATGTATGGTCTTTTCTTTTTCAGCTTTCAAATCGAATTCTTATTACTAATGTACTTAAGCTGCACAAGCTTCGCAAGTTTGTTTGTGAGACTTGTGGTGTGGAATATCGGACCTTCAAACGCATCACATACCACCTTCCTCGGTGTTCACCAGGACCTTACCCATGCAATGTGTGTACATCGCTATTTACTACACAGAAAGAACTAAACTACCACAAGAAAAAATTGCATAAGTATGATAGTATTTTGTTTATTTGTATAACTTAATTAGTGTTCTTCAAGATATTTTTTCATGGGATTAAGAATGTTAAGTAAAATGATATTTCAAAGTAAAATACATACAGTACAAGAATTAGATATATAAAAGTTTAGTTCACTACAGTATATATGAATAAACTTTTAGATTAGGTTAGCTTTAGAAATAATGGGAGTGAAAAGCTGTGGAAGCTGGTTTCTGAGTTTGGGAGAGTTTGTGGAAGGAGAAAGCTGAAAGTTAATGTAAGTAAAAGTAAAGTTATAAAGTGTAGCAGAGATAAGAGATATAGATTTTTTGGAGTGTAAGTCTGAATGGAGATAACATGGAGGAAGTGGAGTGTTTCAGATACCTAGGAGTGGACATGGCAGTGGATGGAACCATGGAAGCTGAAGATGGCTATAGGGTGGGCGAAAGGGCAAACAGGCCCAATAAGAGGAGGGTTATTACCCTGAGGCCTGGGCAGAATTCCTCTTCTTTTTTCAAATTCCACTTAATCCTGCTTTAAATGCAAAACTGAAACAAAATATCAGTATGTGCCTACATTATATCATGTAAATGGTGTCTTACAGTGGGATGAGCTACTTTTCTGTATTGGTTCAGTTGTTCCATCAAATTTAAATATTCCCCTTTTCAAAAGCTGTCATAAGAGTTGCTAATAGCAGGAAGTGCCACCACATCACAGTGCTTTAATTACAGTGTTTCCGACACACATATGAATCTGGATTAAGAGGTTTAGTTTTTAGGGATATAGAATTTTGTTTAGAAGGATATGAAGGATATCCTCTCACAGAGAAGTCTTTTTAGGCTAATTTACAGAGATTATTGGTCTTGCAATTAGTTTTTGTGAGACCTTGTAGGCTTGGTGATTATTAGTCTTAAACGTGACATATTTTATAAGATCCTTCTTTTCTTTACAGAGATGAGAAATGCTTTGTATGTGAAGAATGTGGAAAGTCATTCCAGAGAAGGACTTCTCTGCAGAAGCATGCAATTAATTGGCATGAATCAAACAGTGCTATGGGACCATTCAAGTGTGAGCTTTGCCCAAAAAAGTTTATTCGTCGAATTTACCTGACAAATCATAAGCTGAGGATGCATGGTTTGGACAAAAAGTTTCTCTGCCAGGTAACAAATGTTGTGTTGTGATGTATTTTTATTTTAAAGAACACAGATTGTTTGTAAAATTGAATACAGTATTTGTATAGAATTAAGCTTATGACAGGTCGGTGACTATTTATTAATTTCTTAAGCTTCTTTCTTTTCTATGATTTTATCCTTAAATTTTTCCTAAAATCTGTCCTCCATACATTCATGCTTTCGGATGCTCGTACTTCTTGTTCATAGGTGAAATATGTAAGATTTTTGAAAAATGAAAAGTCATCTTTTCTGTTGGCAATGAGCACACGTATCCATTTGATTTTCCATCTGCTCTTGCTCTTCATTCATTTTTGCAAAATCATTATCCGAGTCCTAACATTAATAGGGCCAAGGCAGAAATGCTAGTGGTTAGTGGGTGAATTTGGTTGTGTGTCATCTACTAGATGCATCATGATGGTGCCATGGTTAGACCTCAGTGGGTCTTTATATGATCATTGGATCTCTCTGGCTGAAGCCCCATAGATATTATGGTGGTTGAAGATGGTAAATCCTAATGAGTGCTCCCTGCTTCATGGGGTGAAAGCTCATTTTAACACCCCACCAAACTACTTTTCTGTTACTCATAGGGCTATGCCTATGGTTGAGAAATGTTCCCAGTTTTTTAGAACCTACTCATACTGAAATCTCTCTTTCTGTGTTTGCTGTGGAATTTCAGTCTAGTACAGTAGATACAAATTGTGTTGATGATCCAGACATTGCTTTGTTTCATACTTTCTTTTGAATAATCTATTGTTCATTGATGGAAACATCATTGAACTGAATATAGTACAGCGATATATTATTGCAGGTTTGTGGGAATAAATTCATGACACAGAATTCGCTTATGGCCCACATGGAGGTCCACAGTGATCTTAAACGATTTGAGTGCAGCTTTTGCAAGAAGAAGTTTAAAAGGAAGGAGAAGCTCAAATATCATGAGAGAATACACACAGGTTTGTGACATTTGTTGTGTTATTTATTAGGTGATTCATATGACTTACAGAAGGAAGGTTATGTACACTTGCACAGAAAAGTATCATTACTCAGGGGTCTGATAGATATGAAAATGAACACTACAATGGATGCAGTTTTCAAGCCTCCCTGCCTGTATTTCAAACGTCATCATAATTGTGTCATATTGTTTCGCACAAAATCGTAATGGTACTTTTCTGTGCAAGTGTACATTATATTGGGTGCACACTTTTTTCCTTAGTAACACAAGTCTTTCATGGTAGATGCATGCATTCTGCGGGGACACATCATATGCCTTGTTCAATTTTTGTATCATATTACTTGAGATGTACTTCTCAAGTTTAGGGGGATGATTAATTTTTCAAAATTCCAAGACTTGTTCCATGCATTAGCACTTTAGAGAGGATGTTAAAAATGTTACTCATGTTCACAAACAGTCAAAGTCAAGGACAACATCATTTTCGAATGAAGCTTATTCATTATTTCATTGTTTTGTAGCAGATATTAAGTGCTAATACCTTAGAATCATTAAAATTTTTATGTTCCCAATTTTTAACATTATTATACAAAAGAACAGATCTGATTATGAACTGTGAACACACTTAGCGTGAATAAATGGATAGCAACTCGAACATTGTTTAAGAACCGATCAGCCACTTTAGCTATGGAAGAGGGGCTTGGCTTCTTCGCCAACTTAGCCTATGGCGACAATAGTCATGGAGACTCTATTGCCATGGTCACCACCTTGAGGGAGTATCAGTTAGGAATAGATTTCAGAGATAGGTAATATTATAGCATTACTTTCAAGCAGATTTTTCAAACAGGCATCAGGACTCATTAAAGTTACTTTTATTTTTTGCATGCATAAAGCTTGACTGTGATATAGTAAGTCTTGCACTATCCTCAGCCTTTGTTTAAACTAATGGCTTATAAGGGAAATTCATGAAGTAATGGCAGTTAAGAAATCTAGTTTGAAACCACATTTGTCAGTGGCACTGAGCTGACTATTTATTACTCATGTCAGTAACTTTCATGTCAGATATATATATATTAGTTTTGTGAATATATTAATCACCATGATATAATAGAAAAAATCATTTGTTAGAGTATTGTTATGATCGTTCTGAGTTGGCCTTAGCAATGGCTACAGTAACTTAAATATTTTTTTGATATATATCAGAGAAACCCTTACACCATTTGGAGTTGTGATTTGTGTCATTCATATCACTAAACTTTTTGCTGAGGATGTACATCATTTACAAGATATAGGTACAACGCAACTTTATAGTAACAGGAAAACAGTCGTAAGAACTTGGAAATTTTTCATTATATTTTTAGAAATGTTTGAATATTTTTCATTATTCTCTTGACAGATAGAATATACTATCACATCTCTTTGTAATAGGTGAGAGGCCATTCCAATGTCAGCAGTGTGTTCGTGGCTTTGTTAGCAAGACCAAATTAGATGAGCACATAATTCGTCATCGTGGAGACCGTCGTTACCATTGTTCTTACTGCACCAAGACATATTCTGGGGCTTGGGACCTGAAACAACATGTAAGGTGAGGTAAAGTGAAAACAATTTATCCACCATTCAATCGCTTTATAATGGTAAAACTTTCGTGACAGTGAAAGATACCATTTTATAAGAGGTGGAAATAATGGTGCTGACGGTAAGAATTACTGATAACGAATTTAGCTTAGTGTAGTCTTTTTGATACATTTGTTTGATTTCATACATTCCTCTTGATAAGACCTTTTCTTCATGTAAACTTTTATGGAATGTGTCATGATCCTAGAATATTTACCAGAAATTTAAAGCCATTCAAAGGCTTTGTATCACAATAGGCAATCGAGTGTTTGGAATGAAGACACTGGTCTCACTGGACAAATTAACTATGAGTGCAGAGTTAAAAGTTTGGAAGTCTATTTTTCAATTTTAACACTCTGTTTTTGAGCTGTTTATTTTTCCCCATATTCACATCAGAAATTTATGGTCAGTTTTGGAATGATCATGATATGACATTTTTGAAATTGAGAACAGTCATTTTGGTTATACAGAATTTTGCTCCAGTTCTTAAAGGGAAATGTGTTTCCTTGTTTGTTCAGTTTGGGTTCTTTCGCTTCCTTGACAAACTAAAACTTTGAGAATCATCTACTCATGAATTTGATGAAAGTAGATCTTCTTGTTACCTTCACAGTATGCAAACTCATCCTCCCAGTCATGCTTGAGGATGGTTAGATGTTTGTCAAGACCTGTGTTTCAGATAGAATTGTTCTTGCAAATTTAATAACAGCAACAACATGAAGGCTTTTTGAAATGTTGATTTTGATCATTGTTTTTACTCATCTTTGCTAAGATTCTTCAGTAAGGATCACTAATGTTGTTCCTACATAGCCCAGAGGCACTCATAAATGAGTCAGATCTAAGAAATGAGGTTAGTATACACTCCTTGGGAAAATGGTATGAATAATGGTTGTTTCAGTATTTGTATGAATACAGCATATGCTTTCCTTTGACATCTGTTGCTAAAATTTTGCTTGGATATGTTAGCCTCCACTCCTTTATCCTTACTAATGTGCTTTCCCAGTTCTTTACTTCTGAATGCCTTCTTTGACGTTCAGTTAGATTTATTTCACAAAATTATTTGGTATATTTATTTTCAGTGCAACCTTCACACCTTAGCATACATTTCTTTGTTGGTAAGTTTCATTTTCAAAGAGCAATTCCACTGTCTTTCACTTATGCCTATGGCATTATGGTGAAATTTATCTCAATGGGTACACTGTCTGTATATGACAAAATTTATACTTTCATGCCTTTCTTGCACTGATTTTTTTCCTTTGCCCTTATTTGTATTTCTTGCACCACAGTTTAGCTTCAGACTTGAATATATCATTAAATCCTTGTTCAGATTTGATATAAAATATATGCATTTGTTTATTTCTTTATGGTATCTTTCACCAGTTTTAATTAAGTGATTTACAGCTCTTCTGCTTCATATGTCTGAATTGGTGTCATATTTCAGAAAAGTTCACGATAAGCATTGTGACAAAGTAGCCGTGACCGTTGTGGCTCCTAGCCAGAATAGCTCTAACAACACCACACTTACACAGGTCAGTGCTAAACATGTTTGATGTTCATGGATAGGTCTTTTGTAAGTCAGGATATTAAAACTATTAGATTTTAGTTTCTTGATGCAATCTTTCTTCTGATCCTCAGAGATGATATAAACACAAATTTTTCATTGTTTCCAAAACTCTTATTTGATGGTAATACTTTGATATATGACTGCTTTACTTAAGGTGAGTTAGACTAGATGGGCCATTGTGAAATCTGGTGCTGGTCAAGTTCATTTTAAAATGGATGCATTTTTGGTAGTATCAGAAAGGTGACAGGCAATAGCTTTTCTTCTTCATTTTATTGCCATATGATTTTTGTGGGAGGAGGATGCTGAAGGTGAATGCAAATGAAACTAAGACATTCTTTTAAAAGGAGATTGTAAGATTGGTTTCATGTTCTTACCTACTACTTCTATCAATTCCACCTACCCTTTTACCAAAAGGTAGGGCTAGTGCATAGCGCTCATCTCAGGAAAAACTATATATGAGCAAATATGTGTTTCCACAATAAAAGGGTTGTTCCATTCCTGACTGATACCAAAGTCATCCTTTCGAAAAGTTCCTTACAGTATTACATTTCATGCATATCCTAATAACAGTTTCAAAACAAAATATTGAAACGAAATACTGTTAACATTATTAAATGAACATTATGAATAAACACAGGAGCTGTGAAGGTGTGCGTGAGGGAGGAAGGGAATATTGATGGTGTTAGTGGGGGCAGAAAAGAGCCTTTGTTAATTTGGTTAAGGGAGGCAGTGGTCCTGGTGTAGATGGACAAGGAAAGGGATGCTGGTGGTGATTTGAGTCAGGGAGACAAAAGTGGTGGATGAGGGAGTGATGGGAGTGTGCATGGGTGATAATGCAGATTATCAGAGAATTATACAGATGTCCCGCAGGATTAGATTTTATACTTAATTTAGCATACCAATGACATTTCATGGGGAAACATGTAGATTTTGCAATATATGTATGTACCATTTTGTTTGCTGTCAGTTTTTTCATTTTCATTTTATTAGGTACAAGTTCTAGACCCTCTGGCCATAGCAACTGCAGCATCTGGTCTGAAGGAAGAAGAAGGAGTAACTTGTGGAAGTGGCTTGACTCTCTCTCACACACAAGGGAACACCTCTTCAGCAACCCTTGAGGAGGTTGGTTGTTGAAAACTTCCTTTATATCTTTCAGGTTATTAAGGTTTAATTGTAGATTCATGTCGCTTCTAAACCTTTTTATTTCCAGGGTTGGTTTGTTCTGTAAGCTATGAGAGAATTTCATATGTAGTTTTACATAAATGATTTTAGGATTTTTGTTACCTTTTAAAGTAAACCAAATTATATGATTATGTGTAAATAGTTTTTAAGAATCTTTTACATGCAGAAAAGCATTGAATAACCATAAGGTTCTAGCACTTTACACTTTACAAATTCTACAAAATCAGTTCTCTGATCCATCACCTGCCTTTCTTAGGAGACCTCCGTTTATCTAAATTCAAGGTAAAAGCTTCCAGATAACTTTATTTTTCAGTTTTACAACTTCAACTATGTTTTCTGCCACTTTTCAAGGTCCTTATCAATGTACGGCACTCCAATTTTCTTATTTTTTTCCTCTAGTTGGTGTATTCTTTGAAATTTTCTCAACATAACTATAGTAGAGCCACTCTCAGCTGTCATATTCCTCATCTCCCAATCTGTCAGTCCATTTTTCCTTCCATGTGTATTTCTGAGTCTGTTTGTGTACAAATATCCATGGGCTAGGGTAATGGACTCAGCTATCTGTAATTAGGCAACTGACTAACACAGTTGATAGATATCTATTGCATTTCTTTAAACCGTTTTTCTCAAATAATTATATTCTAGTTTATTAAGTTAAGAATTTTAGGGACAATTCTAAGGATGATTTATTTTGCCTTACTTCTGCAGGTTAGTAGTGGGATGGTAGGTGGTCCTCAGTTCATTACCATGAGTGGGCAGCAGGCAGTGACCATCCCAGTTGTAGGTGGAATGCAAGGACACATTCCTCCCATTGGCCATGTTGTGCAGGTCAGAATTTCTGTTTTTGGTTAAGTTTTTTTATGATTTGAATACTTCTAGATTAGGAAATTATATATTAACTATTTAGAAACCATCATACCCAGAACTGTAGTCACATCCATTTATCTAGAGTAGTACAGTATAACATATACTTATTTTTACAAATGTGTTCACATGTTTCAGTTGTAAAAACTTTGATGACATCTTTGATAACAAATAAGAATGCTCATGTGACAGATGGTATTACTGGACTTTGCCTGCTTGTTGGTTTTGTTGTAAGTGAAAGATACCTCTGGTGAGGTTGTAACATTGAAGTACAATCTCTTTGAGAACTTTTCACTTCAAAGAAGTCCATCCTTTCCATGTTACTGATCGTAGTGCAGCCTTGAAGCTGCAGGAACCCATTGTGAAGGGATCCTTGGGTAATGTAATAATGGATGAGAAAAAGTTAGTTACAATTTGGCTTATATATTCAGTAGGACATGTTTACATTATGTGTTATTTTCCATAGGTTTCTGGCTCAACTGTGCCTTTAACTGGTGTAGGGACTGCCATTGGTACTGGTGGAACATCGGTGCAAACGGTACAGACAGTTCAAGCAGTGCAGGCAGTACAGGCTATTCCAGGAGTAACCACAGCTGAATATTCAGTCCAGGCTCTCCCTCCTCAGGCGGTCCACACTGCGCAAGGTTATATTTTCACCCAAGGCTTTGATATGGTCAGTGGCACCTTGCAGTATTAGCAAAACTGTGTATGAAGAAATTAGTGACACAAGGTATTGGGAGTGAGTTGATGAATCTTGGAATAGTTTCAGAGTTCTTAGTGAGACTTTCACAAGAACAGATGTGTCTTTTCATTGAATTCTTGTAAAGGTTATGTGATTACTGCACAGATGATCAGGACAAAGCTGAGTATTTTCATTATTGGGCCTTAACTAAATTAGTCCTCTGATCAGTGGCTACCACCATATTTGCTTGAAAGGATACCAACATTATCATAATAACAGCTTTTTTATATATACAGTGAAACTTTGTTCTAACTGACCTCATTGTATTGTAATTCAAATTCTAATGGACCCTTTGAACCCCAACGGACTAAGTTTGGGATCTGATAGAAAATTGCATGACCTTTCATTACATCTTAACTTTGATCTGGTAAGGTAGGAACCCACTGGACTGAGTTTGGCATGTAACAGAATATCCATTAGTTCCTAAAATTTTTATAGGATTATCAGTTTTATGTCAGGAAGCTGGGTGTCAGGAGAACATTTGACAACTTATTGTGCATCTCCTTGGTGCATGTTTTTCTTCACACACATACACATGGTATTACATTACACTGATTTACAGTAGTTTAATATTGTGGCACTCTACCTTCACACCTTGAATGGACATGTTTTCCAGTCATGCATTCTATTCACTGATTATAACCTTCATTATTTTTTGTGCTTTACCAGCTAAGATTTATCTTATTCCTCACCTTATTCACCAGACTGTCAAAAGACTCTTGTTCATCCTCACTTATTCTGCAGCTCATCATCTTACTAATTAACAGTGAGATGTATTGTGGTCAGAGTATAATTCTGCAAGCAGTGTTAGTATTCATTTTGATTTTTGAAATATTGAAAAAAAATTAGAAGAAAGTAGTGAAGCTAAAAAGCAAGTAAAGGCTTTAATGTCTTCTTTTTTATCAGAAATATTAATGCATAAGGTTATCATCTGTGGGTGAGAAAAACAGGGCAAGCTCTTGTTATGTTCAGTAGCTGTAGTTCATGCATAAAGCAACTGCAGTGTTTTAAGAAGCCTTACTGAGATGTTAGTGTTGTATTGTAATTTGATAACTAATTTTGTTTGTCTCTATCCATTTATATGAGTGAGTCTCTGTTAATCCATTAGCCTACTTTTTTTTTTTTTTTTTTTTTTACATGATAGTTAGTTGACATACAATAAGAGTTGCTCTGTAAAACTTTTTGGAAAGTCGACTGATATTTTTTTGTTTCATTGAAAAATTTAGGAGAGCAATTTCAAAAGATATAACTGCTGTTGACTAGTAACCACAGACATTCAGCACCTGCACAATTAAACAGAAATACTTCATATATAATCTAACCAATTATCCTCAGTATATTTGTTTGTTCATAATTTCCCTTGGAGAACTTCTGTAAAGGGTCCTGGTATTACTTCAGGACCCCTTTTTCAAAAGCTCCTGCAGCTCCATGGGTGTGCTGCTTCTAGTAGAAAGGAAATGATGGATCATATGGACCATATTGGGGTGAGAAGTTATTTGAGGAGATTTGAATTCCAATAATGCAGTTTCACCAAAGGTAACTTTTCACTTCTGGTGTAACTTTGTGCCGGTGGAGTAGAGTAACTATGTGCCATATAGATAATTATACATATCTAAAACTATGTTAAACAACATTTGACATCACACATCCTTGTTGCAGACCAACCTTTACCTAGAACCACATACCCTCCTTTCTTCCTGCTGGCACATATGCTTTACTTTGCCAGTAAAATCTCACTGCCCTTAGTAACTTTCCATTTGTCCCTTATGTTCATATCCTCCCTGTCAATCCTGTCTCATGCTTTCTGCAAATCATATCACTTTCTGTAAGTATTTTCCACATAACTTAGAAGCAAACACCTAGTCCACACATCCCTTACATCTCTTGAGGGCACATTTGTTTCCCCCAGTCTGGTGTTCTTTGCCTAGCTACCACACTCTCAATCATCATTCTCTCATACACCTCACCAGGTATACTCAACATACTAATACTTCTATAATTCACGCATTCCCTTTTTTTTACCCAGCTTACTTTTATGCATCATAGACACTTATATTTGTATTTATTTATTAATTTATTTAATTTCCTGTACTGTGAATAGACTTTAGGTTGAGGATTTTGTATGCTATTTAAGCTGTTTCTTCATGGTATTTGAATTAAAGATTTGTGATGAAATGAGCCTGTAATTATGTGCTTGCAGTATACTAACTAAAAATGTATCAGTATTGTATCATTGATGAGTGCCCCTTTTAGTAACCATGTCAAAGACGTATTGATGGTACATTTTTGTCTTTGTTAAAAGTTAAATACAAAAGGTCAAAGAGAGCTGTACTCCTTACCTCTGCCAAAAAGTTTTATATTCTGTTTGTAACCACTTATAAAGTAGCTTGGACTGATCTCATATTTGGGATGTGCACATAGTCTGCTAAGGTATGAGAAATGAATACCTCAGACTATAAAATGATAATATAAGAAAAAAAAATTCTCTCTGAAGCAGGTAACCTAAAGTGAATGTTCTCAGCCAATCTTACTATGGTATAAGTTTTGTTTGCTCAAACAAGAAGTTAATTTTGTTGATATTGGAAGATCATTTTGTATTTTGGAAAAGAACAATATTACCTGCACTCTCCACCTAGGTATTGGGAAGGTTAGTGACAGCTGCACTCCTCTGACCCAGTTAACTGTCTTTTCCTTATGCCTAACCTGCACATAGACTACTGGCATTCTGTTTACAAACATACAATCTCTCCTTGTCACACATAAGAATTGACAACACTTAACTCGCACAGTTCATTCATCATAACTTTAGATTTTCCTGTGGGGAGCGCTATGTCCTAGCCCTGCCTTTTGGCAATATGGTGGAAGCAATAAATTGAAGCAGTAGTTAAGAGTATTAGGTAAAAACATTGGGTAGTAGTAGTAGGCAGGAACATTAGGCATAAGCATTAGGTAGAAGTAGTCAGTAGGAACATCAGGTAGGAGCCTCTGCAAACACTGTACTAGACTTGCCCTTTGCAAGTGGCTTGTTAAAGGACGAGGCACTAAAGGCTAAGAAGCAGCACTAGAGTTCACTAGTAATGGAAACTGTTGCCTTGGCTACCCCCTTGAGTGAGTTCCAGAATGGGACAGATATCAGAGATATAGATAGATAGATAGGTATTTGAAATTTGATTAACAAAAATCAAGAATGACTTTGGTATGATTTCAGCTCAATGAATTGGGAATACACCTCAAATCGTCGATTTCTTTACATAGTTTTGTTTTATATAACAATGTAATAGCATGAAAGAAAACGAGGCTAAAGCAGAGTTGGTTTGCACTTCATGTTGTAAAGATAAACTGACTCATTACTTTGGTGTGATTTGCATTTGAATTATGATATTCAAGGTTTCTCATTCGTGTGAGGTTCAGTGAATGATCACAGCCATATCCATTAGTATAGAAGCTGTATTGCTCATTGAAGTTTGTACTAAAGAAGGTCAAGGCCCATAAGAGGAAGGAACCACAGGTTCTGGGGCTACCCTAGTTTCTGCACCTTCAAACCAAACCCCTTACCCTCCCCATTGCCCTTTCTGTCTTCTCTGTGACACTAGATTTCACCCCATCATTTTTGTTATAGGCTCCTTGTGCTCCATGTATTTAGAAATCTTTACTTTTTTTTCACATCATTACCCACTATTGTGGAATGGCAGCTTATTGGGGTAAAGGGTCTTAGTCATAGAAATGATATTAACAACATTGGCAGACACCATACTAAGAGGCAGGAATTGGAGAAGAAATGGAGTGGAAAGCTTAAATGGTTTTCTTTTATTTATAGAAAATAACAGGTCTTGTATTTATCTATATATGGGCAGATTAAATGTAAATATATATTTTTCCTCGAAAACTTTAAATAAAGATATTTTTTGTATAAGTGTTTCATTTATAAAAAATGCCCTTTTTTCTTTTGTCTGTTTGTTTGTCATCTATAACATCATTCTCTCTAATAAACACTTTCTCCTATTTTCAACTTATATCCAGTTTGTTTATGTGAACAAAGTGACCTTTATATCGCATATCTTCCTCACAGCACCCTGTTCTCTGTTTTCATTATTTCATCTATGTAACTGAGGTTATCATTTGCTAATACTCCCATGTTTTACCTATGCTGGCCTTAAAGATGTATGTATGTATGGAAAATATACAATTCAGCTGGACAGCTCAGTCTCAAAGTACTTCTTTGGTTGGTTCTATAGCAAATTAACTGGTTAATATTGAGGCCCCTAATAAGAGCAACATCTCATAAACTGATAATCAAGAATTAGGGTACAATTTTTTGAACAACACCAAATCCTTCCTATAGCAACAGATTTGGAAAAATTTTGATATGGTTTGGACATATGGAACGAATGAGTGAGGAAAGGTTGACAAAGAGGATATATGTTTCAGAGGTAGAGGGAACAA
>JAYMFT010057999.1:0-15012 GCA_038088735.1 Panulirus argus | reverse complement strand
AAAATAAAAATATATATATATATATATATATATATATATATATATATATATATATATATATATATATATATGTATATGGAATGAAAGAGTGAGGAAAGGTTGAAAAAGAAGATATATGTTTCAGAGTTGGAGGGAACAAGGAGAAGCGGGAGACCAAACTGGAGATGGAAGGATGAAGTGAAAGGGATTTTGAGCAGTCGGGACCTAAATATGCAGGAGGGTGAAAGGCGTGCACAGAATAGAGTGAAATGGAACGATGTGGTATACCGGTGTTGACGTGCTGTTTATGGACTGAACCAGGGCATGTGAAGCGTCTGAGGTAAACCATGGAAAGGTCTGTGGAGCCTGGATGTGGAAGGGGAGCCGTGGTTTCAGTGCATTACGCATGACAGCTAGAGACTGAGTGTGAGCGAATGTGGCCATTTCGTCTGTCCTCTGGCGCTACCTCGCCAGCATGGGGGGTGGCTATGCTACTTCCCGTGGGGTGGGGGTGGCATCAGGAATGGATATTTATATTTTTATACATATTCACCATTTCCCGCATTAGCGAGGTAGCGTCAAGAACGGAAGACTGAGCCTTAGAGGGAAAATCCTCACTTTGTCCCCTTTTCTGTTCTCCCACACATGATGTACATAAACACACAAGTAACTTTTTGTAAATAAGAAATATTTTGGAATGACCTTTCAAAGCCATCCGCTACCCTTACTCATACTTTATTACTGCCACTCGCTATTTCCCCTCTCACTCTCACTTCACATTGACTTTCACCAGCAATCTTAATGTATTAATCTGTATACACATCTCTCTCTAGCTCTCTCTCTCTCTCTCACACACACACAGCATGACTTCCTCAATCACCCTGGAAAAGGGGGATGACGGTGGTTGAGATATGGCCATTGACATTGTCGACTGTGCAGATGTACTGGCCACTGTCCTCCTGCGTCATGCTCATCCTCACCAGCTCCAGCACCCTTTCCTCCTCCACCACGCGTCCACAGACGCCACGCTTGTCCATAAGACCCTGGCAACCACAAGGTATTATAAAGGGGCACAAAAATAGAGAAGGCACTGGATGATACTAATGGTTTCTTTGATCTGTTCCTCCTTCGCCCCAATTTGTAGAAAACGACACGGGTCATCCACAGCTGTGTCCATCACTATCCTTACATCCCTCACCTACTTGTAACCTAACAATCTATCTGTCCAAAACATTATGATTGTACTTTCATTAAACAAAAATGAATTTAGTAACTGATGTAATATATCTTTTTGAAGAGTTATAATGATTCATGCTGATTATACACCTTGTTCCTAAGCCATATATAGGACTTTGTAAGTAACAGGTTTTTCAGGTTGTTACAATATGTTTGTATCTGAAGACTTTTCCTAAACATATTTTGCTAACTGATATAGGCCTAACAAGGAATGCATGTCCAATACATCACCATTGCTTTAGCATTTTCCAGTAAAGCTCATATGTGTTCAACAAAGAAGATTTTATTTTTCGTTGCATTGCACGAGAATATACGGCAAAAGGAACTTACCATGGTAGGTGGAAGAGTGGGTTGCTCGATGACCCAACCTTAGGCAGGATCAAGGCACGTTCTGTGTCATATCCCCAAACGCGAGAGTACCAAAAGTTCTGATGGGCGATTAGTCTCCTAGTTTGTATGCAAATTTGGGTCTTCAGGAAACAAGACCCGATTAGATCCTGTATTGTGGTCATGTGATGTTATTAACTTGAATGTCTGAATAGGATGTTATCTTGGTCTGCCTGTAAGGTTGCAAGGGACGGGGTGAGGTTGGGAAAGGTTCACTTAAATTGTACCTGTATAACAGGCTGGAGAAAGTTCCTTACCTGTAGAAGGTAGGGAAGGTTCCTTACCTATAGAAGGTAGGGAAGGTTCCTTACCTGCAGAACTATGGAATGACGAAAGAATATGTGAGAAAGACTTACTTTAAGGCCAAGACTTGATCCCTGCAAGAATAATCTAAAGGCATTTAGAAATTTTAATGTTATTATTTCCTTCATGGAACGTCAACATTGCTGTACTTGTCAACATTAAGAGACTCTCACCTGTAGAACCTTATGATGTGTTTGGTGAGTATGTGATCATCACCTGCAGGTACCAGCATGACGGTACATATCTAATCTGTTGTGGGCAGCAGTTGATTAATGAGTTCATCTTGAATCAAAGAAATATTATGAAATGAAACTCTGAGATGTAGGCCAATAAGGAACCCCCCACACAAAAAGAAAGAAAAAAAAAACTCAGAAATAATTTTCTTAAGACTTTTTATGAAAAGCCTCATCATATGGTCCTGTGTAAGAAAAAAGCATTACATTATGTAGATTAAAAAAAAAAGAACAGATGTATGAGGAAGAATCTTACAACAGACAGAGTACCACAAGGACTGTAACGACTTGTAATAGTCTGTTTATCAGATTTAAGATAAATTTTTTTGATAACAGAACAATAATACAGACCACAAGAATATTCACAAATATTTCATTAAAGAGATTTTAAGGCACTTTGTTACAAGATCTTCAAGAAAAGTAAGAAACAGCAAACCACTGCTTTTTTTCTGTTTTTTTTTTTCCTAAGCTATTTGTGGCAGCAATATAGGCCAGGTAATTAACATCACAGAGCATAAGTGGGTTACTAAAGAAGGGCCAGTATCCTCATCTGTAGGACTCTGAGGGCATGATGATCCTGCCATCCTTGTGCCAAGAGAGCTTCAGGGGCTGGTTTCAAGTGACTAGGCAGTGGAGGATGGCATGGTGCCACACTCACGTTGGTGGCCCGGCTGGTGAACCTGGGTGGAACTGCCAGTGATCCAGGATGAGGTTAGTGAAGTGGTGGTGTAGTAGGGGTAAACTGGTGGTGTAGTGCTGGTGGTAGTAGTGAACTGGTAGTGTAGCAGTGATTGTAATAATAGACATGTAGATAAACACACTTTTATTAGTGGCAAAAGATATAAACAAAACATTTTACACAGTCCCCAACACATCTCTCACAAAAGATACTTGACACCATCCTCCATGAAAAACCTTAAAGATTAACTATAGTTAGCCAACAACATAGCTGTGTGCCAAGCCAGAGTCATCCACAAGGGCTTCACCTCCAAAATCATTAAGCTCTACGACGAAGCATTTTTTTTTTTTCTTAACCCTCTTCAGTTTCTTCCTATATGATCTTGCGTCACCTCTTAGAAACCAAAGCATGAAAGGTCTTCTCAAATGCACATGGCCTGCACAATCACACCGCAGCATCCGGACACTAAGTCAAGCAACAACAAACCTGCAACACAGCATCATGCAATCAGAACACTAACTCACTCAGAATTGGATGTCTACATCCCAAAAGAAATCCATTAGCGCCCTTTTAACCTGTAACAGATGTTAAATTCAACCTACACCCTCCCATAATCCTGAAAGGTCAACCTCCAACTTATCAAACCCCCAGCCATACTAAACACAGCATACATCACACACCACATTCAATCCCTACACCACAAGCATCAATATAAGACCATAAAAACACTAAATGTCTCTTGAACACTTCTTGTACAAGAAAAACAATCCCTCAGGATTCTCTACTAACATTTCATTCACTTCATCGTAAAGTAAGTCACACCTACCGGATCATGAATCTAATACACAGCATTTAGATGGTATTGGCAGTTCTTAGACACAAGCCAGACTTTAGGTCTTTTAGCTAAAGACACAGTTGTGTATGCTTCTGTTCCAGTGTTTGAGCAACTGTACCCTTACATACTGTATATCCTTTGCAGTTGCTGTATGGTTTAGACCTTTAGATTAACCGTGCAACGAAAAGACTTGTGGATTCCCATCAGTCCATGAGACCTTACCTGTCTCAGTACCATACAAACTGTTAACCTTTGTTTTACTGTTGGGTGGTTCATCGTATGGGCTTATCAACTGCGAAGATCACTAAGGTCCTCACACGTCTACCTGCCTACTTCTACCAACCGAAGAATCCTTAACACGTTCTTCAGGTGTTAAGGATATAACTCTAAGATCACGTACACTCCCACTATGTATATGGCCTCTGGGTTTTATTCTCCTTTTTGACGTACACTCCCACTATGTATATGGCCTCTGGGTTTTTTTTCTCCTTTTTGATGCCATAGATAACAGACAACTGTGGGAAAGAATTCAAAGGTTCATGTTCCCCCTAATTTATATCAAAAATATGTCTAAAATGTTGACAGAAAGTTTAAAAAGCTCATTAAATGTCATTTCAGCTACCACCATTTTTCTCTTATTTTTTCACTAAATTTGCTATGACTGCAGCCATATATGTTTTCTCCTGTTTATGAAGATTAATTTCCCTTAAGTTTTTACATTAACTTTCAACATACTTTCCTTTGTATGAGGGGTGAATCGCTGCTTTCATTTAATCCCTTTGTAAACTACTGTAACTGAGCATTTTTTATCAATATTCCATAAAGACGAAACCCATTTGTATATGGCCTCATCCTCATTTTTTATCACACCTCCAGTTGCCTTGTCTACTGCAACAGCCCTGCCACACTTCACCAATCCATAGTCTCTCCCTTGATCATTCACTTCCTTCTTCAGGCTTCCAAGGTCCTTAACAAACTTAAGTGTACGATATCTAACTTCTTCATCTTGACCATGGAACAAGATCTCAGTAATGTTCCTTCTGCCTCCTACACCCTTCATCATCCACATTTGATTACCTCATAAATATCTACTCTGTGTACATTCTTGGTCACATTACGTCTCTTTTCTCCTCCTCCTACCAGTAATTCAGAGAACACCCATGTAGGAGCAGTAAACTAATAATTTTCCATCCATATCAATTTTCAATCACTGTCTGTATAGTTGTTCTTTGCAACCCTTGTTTCTTTTTCTATCTATCATTCGTATATATGTTCACTGACTTTCAATTACTTTTCGTTCTTTCCTGTTCCACCGTAAATTTATTCACCTCTTACATGAAAAAGAAGCAGGCAGGACTATAAACAATAACCACAATAAAGAAATGTTCATAAGATCTTAGTGTGAATAAAGCAATGATACAAAAAGGTGAACAGGCTGGGGGAATAATCAATAAAATCTGATGGTGAAAAGCTGAAGAAAGTGTGAAGAAAAGTGTCATTATAGAATGCAGCTTTTACTTTCTGCTGCCATAGGACCCACCTCAGGGGAGATAGGACTAGTGATAATAGAAGATATTCGATGAGGTAGAGGGCCAGCACGTGTACTGAATGGGATGTATAAGAGTACTTTCTTGCAGCCTATGTGTGTGTGTATGTGTGTGTATCAAAAATATCTAAAGATAGAGAGTATATAGAATAGAGGAAAAAAGGTCAGAAGCCAATATTTCGTATTATTCTTGAATATCTTTGGATACTGTCATCCAATTTTAGACTACTCTTCTCATGGTCCTATTTTCCTTGCCTTAATTACATCATAATATATGATTAATCTCTTGACTTCCTCAAGTCAAATTCTGGACCCCCAATTCTTTCTGTTATTTCCCTTAACCTCAGGACATTTTCCCTTTGTAGCTGGGTTCGGTTTCTAGCAGTTTCAGCCAAGTTTTCCTTTAGTCTTTGCTCGCTTTTCTGTGAACTGAGGTCATTCTCTCTGAAATGCTACCCAACCTTGCATTAGGTTTAGTTTACTTCTATACCCATCTTGACCATCATGAAAGGATAGTTACTTCCCTTTGACCTGCTCTAAATTTTTTTTCGTCATCCACCAATAAGTCTTTCTGGTCTTTAGCTAAGGGCATCTCTAATGACTTCTCTTGCTCTACCTTCCCTTCACTTATCCACTCTGACAATACTATGGCTGTCCCTCCTATAGACAAAGCAACTCTCTTTCGTTCCCGTTTCTCCTGTAATTCCACCTTGGATGACTCTAACATTCCTTCACCCCCGATGCTCCTCTTACTAATCCTATGCCTTTTCCCGTAATCTCCTTTCGGACTGTCCGAAAAGTGCTTCTTTCTTGAGACACAAGCAAAGCTCATGATCCTATTGGTATCCAACCCCGTGTACTGAAAGTGTGCCTCTGAACTTAAACCTGTGCTTGCTCATCTGTTCCATTTCTGTTTAAAAACCAAAACTTTTCCTTCTCCTTGGAAACGTCCCATCCCTAAGAAGGGTGACCATTCTGACCCCTACAACTATCATCCAGTTGCTTTGATATCTACTGTTTCCAAAGTCTTTGAATCTCTCCTCAACTCACATATCTTTAACACCTCGAAAATCACAGTCTCCTTTTTGATCACCAGTATGGCTTCTGTAAGGTGAGATCCACTGGTGATTTTCTTATCTTACTAATGTTTGGTCATCACCCAGAAAGATTTTGGGGAGTCATGTGTAGTTGCCCTTGACATATCTAAGGCTTTTGACAGGGTGTTGCATCAGGTTCTCATCTCTAAGCTCCCCTTTTTGGCTTCCCTCCCTCACTTTGCTCCTTCATATCTAGCTTCCTATCCGGCCGATCTATCTCTCTGGTTGTTGATGGATCAGCTTCCCCCTTTTCTCCATCAGCATTGGTGTCCCTCAAGGTTCTGTCCTGTCTCATACACCTTTTCTCCTTTTATTCAATGATTTCCTTTCCTTCATAAACAATCCAATGTACTCATATGCTGATGACTCAAAACTGCATTCATCCACATCCTTCAATTTTGCTTCCTCTTCCCTCATTCGATCTGCATCCTGTCTTGACACAGCTTCCTTAATAAACTCAGACTTGGATAGGATATCTCAGTGAGGTACACAAAATCTTGTTAAGTTTAATGCCTCCAAGACCCAATTTCTACCCATCTCTCTATGGAAGACTTCTCACAACTCTCATCTCACCTTTGACGATTCTGTAATTCCACCTCTTGACTCAGTGAACATACTTGGTATTACTGTAACATCCACTCTTTCTGTGAAACCCCATATTATGGGAATAGCTAAGTCTGCTTCTAAGAGACTGGATGTCCTGTTTAGATGTTGAAACTTCTCTTCTGAACAGTTGCTCTGTTCATATAAGGGATTGATTTGTCCTTGTATGGTGTACTGCTCTCACATTTATGGTCGTTCTAACTATGTATCCTTACTTGACAGAGTTCAGTTGAAAGAGGTCCGACTTATAAGCTGTCCCAGGCTAACTTGCAAACTTGACCCCCTAGCTCTATGCATAATGTTGGTTCACTTTCCCTCTTCTATAGGTATTACTTTGGTTTTTGCTCCCAAGAGCTAGCTGCTTGTGTACCTCCACCACTAGCTAGACCATGCAATACTCAGCAAGCTGTTCTGTCACATGATTATTGTGTGGCCATGGGCAACTCAAAGGTGTACCATTTTGATAACTGCTTCTTTCCTTATATGTCGAACCATTGGAACACTCTACCTTCTCATGTCTTTCCCAGTAACTATGAACTGGCACTTTTCAAAAGACAGGTCTTTCACTTTCTCAAAAATTCGTAAATACTTTCCCCATCTTTTCCTTTTCCGTTTCTTAATTCTCTCTACATCTCAGTTGGGCCCGGCCTTGATATGGATTAATCCATGACTGGAAAAAAGAAAGACAAAAACTCCACTCTTTCCCAGACTTGCTTCCTTTTTATTCAAGATCACTTCTCATATTTGGCCAGAGGCAATGAACCCTCAAAGTGACCCCAACTCTCCCTTAAACCAAGGTAATTCTTTTCCCCCGCTTTTTTTAAAGCACTCTTTCTCTTTTGCATGACCTGCGGTTCCGTTGAACTCTATGAGAGGTTCAGATTCTCTTGACTTGCCTTCTGTCCAGTACATGTCACCTGACCTTTTTTGTTTGTCGGTTTCTCTAATCTTTTCCAAGTCCTGAATTACCTTATTTTGTGACTTCCATCGTCAAGAACATTTGTACCCTGAAGGTTAGACTGAAATTCTTCATCAAGAGATGCATATTACCTATAAACAACTTCCTACATTATTTGAAACCTCCATCTTACACACACCTTTCACAGCCATTACCTCTGAAATACTTAAATACTTGGACAAACTAAATCCTAACAAATCCAACGGCCCAGATAACTTAGCTCCAAGATTTTTAAAAGAGGTCAGGAGACAGCTGGTATACCCCATATCAAAAATATTCAACAAATCTGTATCAGATGGTCTGGTGCCAACTGACTGGAAACTAACAAATGTTACTCCTATATATAAAAAAGGAGACAAAAAGTGTGCCTTGAACTACCGCCCAATTAGCCCTACATCAGTGCTAGGTGAAATGATAAAAAAAAATAAATAAATACGAGATAAAATTGTCACTTTTCCAGAGGATCACAAATTATATCGGACATCCAACATGGTTTTCACAATAGAAGATCCTGCCTGACAAATTTACTAGAATTTATTAATGTTATTAATCAGAACTGGGATGAAAATGTACTGTCTGATGTAATATATTTAGATTTCCAAAAGACTTTCGATAAAGTACTTCACGAGACTTTTACATATACTCAAAGCACATGGAATCAGTGAAGAACTCTGTGCATGGATCAGAGACTGGCTTACCAGAAGAAAGCAGCGTGTAGTATTAAACGGCGAATCCTCAGATTGGCTAGACATAACGAGTGGTGTACCAAAGGGGTCGGTCTTAGGCCCATTCTTTTCATAATATACATTAATGACCTAGAACTCGGTCTCATATTGAAGATCTCCAAACTATCTGACGATATTAAACTAGGAGGTAGCGTTGTAAACAGGCGGGACTACGAAATGATTCATAGATATTTTAGCTTACTAGCAGAGTGGTCAGACAGTTGGCAAAAAAGTCTAATGCAGACAAATGTAAAGTTATGCACGTTGGAGACAAGAATATACATTACAACTACAAACTATGGAAACTTTCAAACTAAAGTAAATGAAGATAAGGACCTTGGTATTGTCATTAGCAGTAATCTGAAGTACACAAAGCAGTGTCAAGCAGCAAGTAAAAAAGGCAACCAAATGTTAGGATTCATAGACAGGAGCATAGATTACAAGACACCAGAATTAATTCTCACACTTTATAAATCTCTAGTAAGACTACACCTTGAATATGCAGTCCAGTTTTGATCCCCAAACTATAAAAAAAGACAGGGAAAAATTAGAACAAGTTCAAAGATGAGCGACAAAATTGATCCCATCCCTTAGAAATCTGCCATACGAAGAGAGGCTAAAAAGTTTGGATCTCCTCGCCCTTAAGAAAATGTTGACTTCATGGCGGCTTAATCCAAGTATTCAAAATTCTGAACAAGTTTGATAATGCAAACCATGATCATCTTTTCAAAATACAAGAAAATACGGTTACCAGGACAAATGGAATAAAGCTCAAAGCTGAAAGATGTAGCACGGACTTGGGGAAAAAGCTCTTTTTCCTATAAGTGTGTTGAGCACTGGAATAAGTTACTGTAAGATGTAGTGAATGCTAAGATCATAGATACCTTCAAAAATTGTTTAGACAAATACTTTATAAACTCAGGTATACTCTGAGAAAAATGCCAGAAATAAACTGTATAAATGACAGTGGTAACGGGGACAGTAGATGGCTAATGTGCAGCAGTGGGGAGTCAGTGATAGCTTAAAAAAATTGCTGAGTGTAATTGTGTTTTCTTGTCGAGTTAAACTTTTTTTTTTTCTCTCTTTAACAGACAACCCGGTCATGGGCCAATCAGGCCTCCTGTTGTCTGTCTTTCTCATGTAAACCATATTGCTCATGGTGATCTGGATGACCTTGCTTAGCCCTGCACTGATGCCGTTGGTAGCATCACATGTAACATCCCTCAGCATCATTAGTGACCTGTTTCAGGAAGAGCAAGCCCTTGGTCAGCTGCTGAACAATGCTGAAACCCAGTAGGTCACAGTAGCTGTCAGGGGTGTCACCTACAGAAGGTCAAGAAAGGTAAGTAGTAAAATCATAACCATAACTCAATATTCTATTTAACAGAATCATCATAGTAATAATAGTAATTGGGATGAGCATAGTGATCTATTCATCATGAACTGACTCAATGATTTATTCTTCATCATAAACTATCTAACTGTCTTATCTTCCTGTGTATCTATCAATCTGTCTTTAACTTGTTTCCCATACATATGGGGTGGATCAAGGGCATATAATATGCATCTTTTGGGTATTAATGTTGGAGAATTGGGATCCCTGAACCCAACCTCATATATGCTGGCAGATGGGCAGAGACACCTAATTTTTGATCGCACTGTATCATCCTTATCATCAATGTAGTTATTATACTGATCACCTGCAGCTATACTCATCATCTACAGCTACACTCATCACCTGCAGCTATACTCATTGCCTACAACTATAATCGTCACATAAAGCTACAATCATCAGCTACAGCTATATAACTACACTGATCACCTGCAGCTATACTCATTATCACCTACAGCCATACTCACTCACAGCTATATTCGTTACCTACATCTATACTCAGTCTCTTCAGCCATACTAATCACCTACAGCTATACTCATCATGGCCTACAGGTATACACTGTCCATGATACTTCCTCCATATGATATTCAGGGGTGGGAAGGCTTCCATCTGGCAGTGGATCAAGGCTTTGCCCCCTCTTGTTGCACTCTGGTCCACAGGCTCAGATACCCAGCTAGGGGGCACTATATTGGTGACAGGGGGTTTGTGTGGTGGTGACCATGTTAGGGAGATTAATGAGGTAGTGATAGGAGGTTGGTTGGTATGTTGTGGTGATGAAGGGGGGGTATGCTAGCGTGATGGTGACGAAAGATTACTGTGGTGGTGATGGGAAGGTTTCGAAAACTGCCACTCTGCTGTCAGGTGCTGTGGTTGTTTAGATACTCCATGGTTGGCCATTGTACCTAGTAACTTGTATTTGTATACGCGTTTACATATGTATACACTTTTGGGTTATTTTTTTAATAATTTACTATAAAATGAAGTAAAACAAATATCAAAACTAAGAAACTAAAGAAAAATAGAATATATTATTATTTAACTGAAAACGAGATCGCTTCCTCTCAAGTTCAGCCATGGTTGGCTAGTGTAACATTGTTGGTACCCATCCAAGGTAATGACAAGTTTTTCTGTGTATATTCATGTTCATGTTACATTTTTATGGTTTATGTAATTTACTGCAAAATGTAATAGGATAACATATAGAATTTAAGACAAAGAAATTAATTAGATATAGAGAAAGGTATCATGTAATCCAAGACAAGAGCTCACGTATTTCTTTTTTATGTATATACATGTACATTAATGTTCACCTTCCACTTATGGTTTATGTAATTTACTGACTCATGTAACAGAACAATATATAAACTCATTATTTAGAGTATGAAACCAAGGAAAAATGGGATATGTTATTGCATAATTGAAGAAGAGATTGATTCCTCATGAAGAGTTCAGCCACCATCAGCCATTGTAACAGCGTGGGCAAATGGTTAATGCTGTATCTCATTTTTATACCTACACCTATGTACACCTTACACTTATGGTTCATGCAATTTACTACAAAATGTAATGAAACAAGAGATAAAACAATAATTAAGTCTAAGAAAATAAGCAAATATAACGAATGTTAGTGAATTATTGACTGTAGCTCTGTACCATTTGGGATAGCTATGGAGCCTCTGTCATGTATGGTATATTCACAGGGCCAGCATCCTTGTTTAGCTGAACGACTTGATTTTACCTGTGACTTTCCCTATCTAGACAAGTTATAATGTTTTGAGTCTCATTATGGATTCCAAGAAAGATCACCCCCTCATGACAAGTTCAGTCCTGTCAAACAGTTGTATAGAAGCTTGATAAAGGGGCTTCAGTGACAAAAATTAAGTGCAGAATACGGTGTCTGTATGTCCACTATCTACAACTTAAAGAGCCAGGAGAAAATAATAAAATTCTAGATTGAAAGTGGCACCAGTTGAGCCATGCACTCATCCAGTTACTAATTAATTGTACTGAATCAGTGTCTCAACAGAAAATCAATTTTTTACTGTATCAAAATAGAGAGGGAAATTATCCTACTCTCACCATATGCAGGTACCTTACTGAACTGAACTCCTTACTACTTCTGGACCACTAACTACTCAGTTTTCAGTCCCGCACATACCACTTTTTATACTCCACCCAGCTAAAGTATTATTGTATCTATTTGGATTAAGAATCTAATGACTTGACTAACATTTTAGTTTATTTCGGTACTGTATTTCTTTATTGCTTAGTACTGCACATATTAATTCCCTTCCCTTGTGCATTTTTCACTGAAATGCTCCAACAGACGTATCATTTTATTTTCATTAATTTAGATATACACAAAGGTAAATCAAAATATTTTTTTACAAGCGTAATCATATCTTTAAATACTATACTGTATTCCTTACTGTTTAAACAAAATAGATGATTATTTTAGTATAAGAATGCTGTAATTTAGATTACTATTTCTATTCTACCTCACTGACGCGGGAAACAGCGATCAAGTATAATAAAATATTCTATTAATGAAATTTGCGTGCATTTCTGGACTTAACTGTCTGCTAAACCTTCAAAATCCTTGGAAATCTTCATTGTCTATACTCCAGAAAGATTGTTAATCCAGCAACTGCATGGTCCAGCCATTTTAAACTAAAGACATTTCATTGTATCCCCTTAAAAAAGTACATAACCAGATATCATATATCATTTCCATCAAAACTAAGAGAAAAGACATCTATAATATTGTATATCCAACATTTACATACCTCTTCCCACTTTCTACCCTACCAAGCACATCCACGTTTACAAGAATTAACTACCCATCTAAATATCTCACTCTTGGTGACTTCAGTGCACATCACTAGTATGATTCACCACTCAGTCCACAGAGCCCTGTAGTACTACAATCTTGAGCAGTTACATATACTGCATATCATGAACCTCTGTAAGCAACCCACCATGAAACTTTCCAATCTCACCCGCATACCCATTTTATCAGGCACATATGTTTGCACTTCTGCTTTACACATCTGCACCAAACGTGCCCTATCCTCATTCCACCTGATAACAATCACATTCCAAATTCACAAATCAACTTCTTCCACACACAAAAGATACACAAAAATTTTTACCAGTGCACACCATAAAGCTTTAACAAATTTATCAATCCAAAATTACAATCTTTTACTCTAAACTCCAACCAATTATTAGACCATACCACAGCCTGTGTCAACATTGTCAACTCACAAATCAGGTAAAGAACTCTTCCCAAGCTCACTGAAATTATTCTAACCTCATCTTCCAATAGATTCACAACTTTATTAAACAACAAAACACACATTTCTTTAAGTTACGAAATTTGAAAAAAATTTCTCTCTGAGATGGTGTCCCATGAGAGAATGAGATGATCCTTTGGATGATCAGGTTGTGAATATCACCAAACCCCACATATCAGTGCGGAGGCTCTATTCTATCCATCTTTTTTGGTCAAATAACAAACAACCGAAGCATTTTGCTTCATGAACCGTGAGCCTTCAGTCAGGAAGTGACTAATAATGAATGGGTTGATGTTACTGATACACTCAATTCTGGCAAATTAGTGCTCACTTACCCACAGTTTGTAGCACCAACCCAAGGTGGTTACCAAAAGTGTAACGAAAAGGTTTCTTGAAAAATGGAGAAGGCTAGGGAGGTTAAGAAAACAGAAAATTTGCTCATGGGATACTGCTTCAAAAAAATAAGTTTTCAGGTTTCAAAGGCTTCATTTCTCTCCTGCGTCCTATAAAAAGATGAGAGCATAACATATGAAGGAGGAATGTTAGAAGAAAAATTCTTTTAAGAACTAAGAATTACAACAACAATTAAAATGCCTTCATGGTGATCTGGGGGAGAAATGGGAGCCAAATCATTAGTAAGAGGAATCCTGAGACATAAAGGGAAGATCCACCATGTCTAAATTATGGTAACATTCAATAAAGTTGACAGATGAATGCCGAATGCCCCTTCTCAGTCTCCTACTACAATAGATTCCTGAGGAAGGCTAGAGTAGATGCTACCTTTGTTTTCAAGTTGCCCTCCTCTGACCCTTGTAGCTGTCTTTTCTGTCTCATCCATACCCAGACTACTGCCACTCTGTCCACAAATATACAGTGTCTCCTAGTTACACATAACACTTAAAACACTTAACTCACACAGCTCATTCTTCGTAACTTTAGATTTTCCTGTGGTGTGCACTTTAAGCTAGCCCTGCCTTTTGACAAACTGGTAAGAATAATACAAGCAGTAAGAAGATACATTTAGGTAGGAGCATTAGGTAGAAGTAGTAAGTAGGAACATTACACAGGAACATTAGGTAGAAGTCAGTAGAAACATTAGGTAGAAGCCTCTGCAAAAACTGCGCTAGAGTTGACCCCAGCCAGCGGCCCGTTAAGGGTGAAGATCTAAAGGCAAAGGGAGAGCATTGGAGTTCACTAGTTTTGGAGATTACTGCTGAGACATCACCTTGAGGGAGTTCCAGAAGAGAACAGGCATCAGAGATGTAGATAAGATAGATAGATCATTACATGATATGCATTGGTGAAAAGCTCTGGTCAAGCCAGTAAAAGAAGTTTCATGATCCATGACTCTACTGCCAATGAGAGGGAGGGATCTAAGCAGTAGTAGTACCGGCCCCTCCCATGACTCTCCCTTCTCTGTGAGACCTTCCTCTTTTTATATTCACTATATCAACATTCATGGTCTCTCTAGTAACCTCTGCCCAGTTGAACACCATCTGTCTAGTACCTCTCCTAATATCTTACTTCTGTCTGTGACACAGTTGTCTAATGATGTTCTCACTTGTCCCTTTTTCATATCTAACCATAATCTCCACTCGCATTTCCGTTTCAAAAGTGGTGTTGGTGCTTATTCCAAAAAAAACACACCTGTTGCACGCCTCAATGACCTTGAATCCCCAAACTTTGATGTTATGTGGCTCAAGGTCTGTCTCCCTACTACCACACTTGTCCTCTGTTTCGC
>JAYMFT010057998.1:0-29471 GCA_038088735.1 Panulirus argus | reverse complement strand
CCCCGTGTTCCATTTTCCCTGTAGTCATATATATATATATATATATATATATATATATATATATATATATATATATGTGTGTGTGTGTGTGTGTTGAAGTAGGTTACAGTGATGGGCGTGATTTGGTAATCACTGATATCAACGAGGAAAAATGAAACAAGTTCCAAGTGCACTTTCGTGTGATTAATACATCGTGAGGGGAGATACAAGAATGAGATGGAAGACTTAGAAGTCATATATATATATATATATATATATATATATATATATATATAAAATGAGAGGCAGAGCCAAGATGCCGTTGGTGCACTATTGATTTTCAGGGGGTGGGGGATTGACATCGTGCCTGTCGTAAAATTTGTCAAGGCAAGAAACAGTTTACCAATTTTGCCTACAACGAAGCTATCCAGTTTATGTGGGCCTTCATAGGTATTCATGTTACAATTACTTGTGTATTCAACAAGATTCAATGATATTTCTCTATCAAGGACTTGCTAGATCACACACTCAATGGTGATCTTTTCCAAATATCTATACTTGTTTGCCATTTCCTGTTAGCGAGGTTGTGACAGGAACACCAAAAGAAATGAACTCATTTGCTCATATCCACTCTATTGTTGTAATGTGTAATGCACCATAACCAGAGTACCCTATTTACAACCAAGCCCCTGACCACTTCTCAAGTCCTGGTTCATTCCCCTGACAGTATGTCACCCCCTGCATACCACATCACTTCACCACTCGCATCCTTCTCCATGTTCAAACCCCAAACACTCAAAGCATCTTTCACTCCATCCTTCAGGTTTTGGGTTTCTCTCTTCTATTTCTCTTCACTTCCAAAGCGTATACCCTCTTAGTTGTCCTCTCCTCACAGTTACAAAAATTTTTCACCCATAATAATAACAATGTCAGCATCTCCATGGAAGTCTTCTGTTACCCATTTTACTCCATAAAGCCATGAATCCAACCTGCATCCTTCCATCACCTTGAATGGCCAATCACTTCCACTCCATAAAACACTAACTATACTAGGCATCACACACGACACACATAACACTCACTTCCCATGCCACAAAAATCAACATGATAGCAACAAACAAAACTAAATGCCCTCGAAATATTAAATTATAACAGATTTGAACAAAATAGGGAATTCCTTAATATACTCTACTTAATATTCATCTTCTTTACCCAACCTATGCCTCAACTGCTTAGCTGTACAACCTAACAAAACCAAATGTAACAAACCTACACACAGAAAACATGGACCTTGGAAAAATCACTGGCTGTCATCAAACAGAGAGGTATGTTCCAGATACTATCCGCCCGGGTACTGAAAGGGTTGATGACTGTTGTGCAGTAAGCCAGCACTTAAGTGGTTGTCAAGTTGCACTCCTTTGACCCAGGTAGCTGTCTTTTCTTTCTGCCTCACCAACACATGAACTGCTGGTATTTTCTCCACAAATATACAATCTCTCGTTGTCACACATAACACTTGCCAACACTTAACCCACACAACTCATTCTTTGCAACTCTAGACTTTCTGTGTTGGGCACTATGTGCTAGCCCTGCCTTTTGGCAAAATGGTAGGAGCAATAGATGGAAGTAGTATGCAGGAATGTTAGACTGAAGCATTACGTAGAAACATTAGGTACAAGTAGTTGGTGGCAGCATTAGGTAGAAGCAGTGGGTTGGAACTTAAGGCAAGAATATTAGGTAGACAAGGAAGGTAGAAGTAGTTGGTAAGAACATTTAGTAGAAGCCTCTGAAAACAATGTGCAAGAGTTGCCCTCTGCCAGTGGCCTGTTAAGGGTAAGGCACTAAAGGCTAAGCAGCAGAACTGGAGTTCAACAGTTATGGAGGTTTTTCTGCAGTGGCCATACCCATAAGAGAGTTCACAACGGTAACAGTTGTCAGAGATAAGATACAGCCTGGCAACCATGAACAATCAACACCTACACAATGAAACAAAGATCCTCCTAATCCAATACCACTTCTAAATGCTCTGCACTACATTCTTTGTAGCTGCATTAGACACATTTTGTCCAATCTAAACCATATTTAACCACTAACCCCTACCATACAAAAAGCTTACCTGTTTTACATTTCACCAAACTTTACTCACAGATTTCCCTTTTTCCCCAACATATGTAACAGTGACAAAAACACATGCACACTGAAATAACCCTACAAGTACTAAATAACCACCCTCTCATCTCAATCTTAAGCTTCATCCCACCAGATATACAACCAACTGAAGCAACAATTCCAAAACATGAGTTACACTTTCCCATCTGTAATCCAGACATCACCCATCCCTACAACACTATAAACACTGTTTCAACATATCCCCAAGACCTATTATGCTCATGAATTCACCGAGTACTCACTCACTCCTCAATTGCCCTGCACTCCTCACACGCACATCACTACACATAACCTATGCTCCTAACCAGTGGATGTGACTAACATCTTGAACACTGCAGGAGCCTCAGAAATAGATGGAACTCCTAAGACAGGAAGTATACACACACACAAACACTACATACGTATGTATGTATTATGTTTAAGATGCTTTTACGGGTAATCTATATGAAGGGGAACTAGAGGGATTAGTGTTTTCAATATCAGGGATTGGACTTGGCAGTGGATGGAACTAAGAGGGATGTAGTGAGTCATAGGGTGATGGATGGGGTTAAGGTGTTGGATGCACTGAAGAGTATGTGGAAGGGTAGACAAATACATGCTAAGGCAAAGATAGGTATGTATGACGTTAGAGTAATAATGAAGGTGTGGCAAGGATGAAAGTCTTGGTCCCTGAATGCAAAAGAAGAAAAGTGGGTGAACATATTAGAAATGAAATTCCTGATATATGGTATGAGACAATCTGACTGTGTAAGCAATGTCAATGTATGAAAGAGGAGTGATACCAAAGGAATTCTAACAGCAAGAGGTCTTTTAGATCTTCTTGTGATGGTGGAAGATGTCAGAAACTCAGATTAGTAAGGTAGGCATACATAGGCTTAAAGATGTTTCAGAGAGAAAACCCTGCAAATCTTTAAGGAGGCATAGAATTGTTAGTTCTGGACATGAAGCAAAGTACTTATGAAATCTATTCTTAAAAGTACTTAATGAAATGCTTTCAAACACTAGAACTGTAAATAACTCATGTTAATGATCTTATTGATCAAAAATTAATATGCCTTATTTGAGGTAAATCACATGCCCAGGAGTTTGTATCAATCACTACAAGTAAAGTCATATGAATTAAGCATAAAGTAGCTTATTAGAGAGATCATTGACGTCTTTGAAAATTTTGAATACCTGTATTGTATCACCTCTTAAACTTCTCTTTTCTAGGCTAAATAATTCTTGAGTTGTCTCGTCAGCTCTCAAAGGCTTTGTTTCTCAGTCCAGGAATCATCTTGGATGTTCGATACTGTACTTTCTCCATTCTGTTTATCTTCTTTCACGTAGGGTGATCAAAACTGAACACAGCACTCAAGATAGGTATGCACCAATAAATTGTAAAGTGATAATAATTTCCCAGTACTTAAATTTGAAAGCCCCACCTATGAATCCAAAAATTTTGTTCAGCCATTTTAATGCTTCTTTCTACTGCTTACTTGGCTTTAGGCATTTAAAAATGATTATACAAGTCTCTTTCCTAACTTACTTTCTATAGTTCAACAAAACTCATACTATAACTTGCCTTCTTGTATTTACTTCTCTACATACAACGTTGCATGTATTCATAGCAAAATTCATATGCCACTAATGAGACCATAAATCAGTTTTGTCAGTGACTGAGAGAGATGAACAGGATGAGCTGAACTGGTTCAGATATGTGGTGAGAATGAGTGGAGAAGGAGCAACTAAGATCTGTATGTCAGAAAAGGGGACAGCAAGGGAGGGGAAGACAGAGATATGGAAAAATGGAGTTAAAGTGGCTTTAGGGTGTCAGGGTCTGGACATTCAAGAGGGTGAGAGACATGCACGGAAAAGAAGTGGATCAACGTGGTATATATGGGGTGACATGCTTCCAGTGGGCTGAAACAACACATGAAGCAGTGTAAGTAAACCAAGTAAAAGTTTGCAGGGTACGACTGGATGGTATGCTATGTTTTCAGCGCATTTTAAATGAGAGCCTGATAGTGTATGTGCGCAAATGAGGCAGTTGTCTGTTTGCTCCTGATGCAAACTCATTAAGGCAGAAGAGGCAACTGTGTATAGAAAAATGAATTTACAAACAAATGGACAGTGAACTCCAATTTACACCCATATGATAAGTGAGACAATGGCAGACAGAAATGACTCCCAACCACCTAACAAAATTTTCCACGAAATGCTGTTATTTTATTCCATGGTATTCCAATCCATGCAAATATGGTTCCATATAATATTCAATTTGATCAATCATAAAAATATGTTTATCCATTTATGAGCTTCTATAATAACTGAATATCAAACACATGGTTGTCTTACTTTCCATCGCAGGATAAATTTGGAAAGACAAGAGATCAAGCCAGGAGTACAGAAGGCTGCCCTAGTCCCCAGCAACTGAAGGCTGCTGGAATCTCCAAAGTTTTTCTAGTTTCTAGGGAACAGAAGCACTTCTTTTAGTGTTTTTCTCCGGATCTTTACTTCACTGTTTTTTCTAGTCAATCAATGCAAGGCTTCAATGATATTTTTCTTTTGGTAATTGGTTCTCACCATACCCTTCAAATAGGCATATCTCAATATTTGAAAGTGTTAATGATAACATATAGTTTTATTTACATCTATAAGACATTTTGCAATTTTTTTCCTTTCCTTTTATTAATACTTGAGAATTCCAGTGGACAGTGTCAGGTTTTAATAATAGAGTATGGAAGAATTTGTGGATAATTTAGAATGGACTGACTGAAATGTGGAAAATAGTATACTCAAATGTGCATATGTTGTGACAACCTTTTTGTGAGAGAGGAGGGAGTTTTACATTTGTTGGACTATATCTCTCAACATCCCTAATACATTATCCTGCATTTCACTGATTGTATGTATGTACGTCTGTGTGTGTGTGTGTGTGTGTGTGTGTGTGTGTGTGTGAGTGTGTAACATATAATAAGCACACACCCACAGCATCATACAGCCTGGTATACCATGCCCTTACTAAGCAACTTTGCTTGCAGTCAACTACAAAACCAGCAAATGACATTCTACATTAAGATGAAGATGTGTGTATGGGCAAGCACATGTATATATGTGCAGGTGTCAAACATGAATGTTATCTTTATACACACTAAAATTGTACTAAATACTTTCAAACACTAAAGAAACTTGGTATAATACCAAAATATAAGCGACTGCAAGGCCACATTAACATAATCATAAACCCCTTCCATGAAATGGAGATAACACACACACACAGATATTGGGAAAGACCAGAAGGTGCCTACAAATCCTTTGATATTTCTACAACATACATTTGCTTCTATGTGTGGGCTTACTGTGGTAAATGATGTTTTGTTTAACCTTGGTTACACAACTGACAGGTAAGATCAACATCTAGCTGTTTATTGTGCAGTAATATACATAGTACCAGAAATATTTTATCAAGCAAAATACCTAAGTTATATCTTGTACGCTTTCAAGTCACAGTTTAGAGAATAATACCTGATTCATAAAAATATTTCCTAGACCATAGTAAGAAACTATGAAAAAATCTTTTTAAGTATAACATTTCCCTTTATGAAGTTTTCATGAAGTGCATTTTTATTAATTAAAAAGATACACTTCCAAGTTCAACACTACAATGACCTATCATCCATAAGTTTATATTTACACATATTAGGAACAAAAGAAAATGATATAAGACCTAAACATAAAATTTTTGTCGAAGAGCTACAGCAGTTCTGTAACACATGTTCTGGGTGCTGACAATCTAATTTGAATCAAAGATCATAGAAGTTAACATTTCATCGTCCCAATCACAAAGCTGATCTACAGGCAGAGGAAATTTTCCAAGGTGATACCATCTTTTCATGCTCAACAAAGACACGAGCCTCATCAGAGACTTGGATCGGAGACCTGACTGTCGGGAGCACCTATCAAAGCCATCAAAGTCACAAGAAGCTCTTGGAAGCGAAGTATCTGACATCTCCGGTAATCTTGTTTCCAAAAGTTCAAATTCTTTGCGTAACTGAAGAACAGCTCTGACATCTTGCTTCTTTGGCGATCTTTTTGGAGATGTTACCAAGGAGTCTTCCTCTACTTTTACAATTTTTGGAGAAGACTTTTGTGGGGAATACAGGGGTTTTCTTTTTCCACTTGCACTTGTTGATAAGTATGATCGTATGTCATTCTTTGCATCTGAATATCTACTGGTCTTCTTTTTGCAAGTGATAGGCATATCTTCAATTTGGGAAAGATCTAGGCTGGATACTAAACATCCATCTTCTTCAGTTTTTTGAACTGGAGACTTCTTAACAGTAAAGAATGTGCGAATATCTCTCGTTCCTGGTGAACTTTCAGCTTTCATCTTTTTGGCAGGTGGTGATGTCAAGCCATAGGAGGCCTGTGAAGAAATATCTTCGGAATCTTCCTCCACACTCCTCTGCTGATCACTTATCATCACTTGAGCTTTCAGCTTTGCTCCTCGTGCTTGCCATTCTCTATCCTGCACAGACCTTGGTGATTTGGGTGTCTTGGAAACTTTGGGACTGGCGGGTGATTTGATAATGTTTGGACTTTTGGCCTGAGGACTGGTTGGAGTCATCTGTGTTTCACATGAAGATATTTTTTTCGGACTGGAAGACCACACACTATTATTTGCAGCAACTGTCACATCTCTGGAATGAGTTGAGATATTACTACTAGAGGGAATTATCTGTGAGTCAATTACTCCCGCTTGTTGATCTTGAATAAGCACTTGAGCCTTCAATTTGGCACCTCGTCCATGCCATTCCCGTGATGAAGACAATTCATTTTCTCTTAATGGAGAGACTTTAAGTGATTCCTCAGTCTTGGAACCCTTCGATTTCTTACACTCTTTATGAGGGGAGGTGTTCCCTTCACTTTTTTCTAATAATCCACTAAGAGGTACACAGGTTATCTCAGATATAGGAGGAGGGTTATCACTAACATCAGCAACTGGCTGTTGTTTCATTATCAAAGGCTGATCCACTTGGCATGTGCATGCTTGTTCCTCACATTCAACAGGTAAGCTTACTCTCTTTGGACTGTGACTAATTACAGACATACTTTCTAATAATTTGGAACTTGGATGCCTTTCTCTCCCTAATCTGGTTTCCTCAGCCTTCTCTTGATCCATTAACCTTTCACTGATACATTTTTCATTATTATCTTCTAAAGATGGTGTAACTGTTGCAACAGTAGCAATGTCCACTCTTAGTGGCTCAATATTAAGAGATTCTGACAACTTACTACTTCTCCTTCTCTGTCGTCCTATTTTTTCTGGAGTTCTGCTTTCAGTTTCACCTTGCAAACAGGAAGGCATTCCTCTGTTAAATGTCTCTAAAGATGATTTGGTTACCCCTTCTGGCGAATCACTCTGGGTTACACTGTTATCTGAACTGTAGAGATACGGTTTTTCACTTCCTGGGGTCACTGGATATGAACTTTGGTCTATCAAACTTTCATTATCTGATTTTTTTATATCAACCTTTACTTCCGTTTCTTCTTTCCCACTCTGTCGCCTCAATCTTGTTGGCAAATGTTCCATTCTTAATCTGTCTCTGAGATCAGACATTGATAATCTGTCCCCTTCACAAAGTTTGGTCTCTTTTAAAATGACTGAACTATCACTTAACTGTCTAACTTTTCTCCTAGAATGATATCTAATATCCTTATCATTACAACTTAATTCAGCATCCTTTTGAGTATCCACTGTTGAATTAATAAATGTCTCTGCTGATTTAGTCCTTGATCTTCTCCTCCTCTTAATGCTCAAAATTTTTTCAGATGTGACTTTGGTGGTTTCAGGCACGGGTGAATATGATGATAAAGCTTCTTCACTCTTTTCTATCCTGGCTGTAAATGTATCCCTATTTACTCTGATAGCAGGTGAAAGCACTGATTGGCTCTTACAATCTAATGGAGACCCTGCATCTTCTTTATCTTCAGCAGATACATTTAACTGGTTCTCTGACTTTAATGGAGACACATACGATTTTTCTAGTTCTAATCTGGCTTCAGAACCAAGTTTATCATTCTCTAACCTAAATGGAGATACATACACAGATCTTTCTAGTTTTGTACTGTTTTCGGAATCTAATCTACACAAGGACACAAATTTTGACATTTCCTCTTCTTGAGCAGCCTCTTCAAAGTTCTTTGTTGGAATGGGTGACTTCAAACATTCAGTCACATCTGATGAAATAAATGATGTCTCTTTTAATTCCAACTGAGACTTCAAATCATGTAATTCAACTTCTGGAGAAGCGATCATATACTGAACCTTAGACTGGTGAATCTTTGCTGTACCTTGAGTTTGTTCCGATGAACTGTTAGAGACTGTAGATACATCCCCTTCAGCTGATTTCAAGGGAAGGCTTTCAAGAGATTCTGTAATGTCTTTTTTATCCTCTTTCTCACTATCATCTTGTGAATTACTTTGTCTTCTCTGTGTTTTATCATCATCTAATTTTGGACTTGCTGTAATCACTGCAGCATCAGAGAAAATTGGTCCTCTAGGAGACAAAACTGCAGTTCCAAAAGCATCAATCTGACTTGTTGATGGAATACTGTCTCTTCTGATATCCTCATTATTTTGTCGCACATCAGATTTTGCTATTCTAAGTGGTTTTAAATGTAAAATATTATCATTCTGATTGGCTTCTGAATTAGAGCCTTTCAGCACCTTCTCACTACCTTTTTGTTTCATGGCAGAAGAAACTTGAGATTCTTTTTCATCTACATTCATCCTCTCTGAACTAACACCACTAGAAGCTTCTTTTGAGGAACTCACACTTACAAACTTATTTTCTCTAAGAACAACTGGTGTAAGGGATTTGTTTGGATTAAGTTTCCATATCTGTCTAGCTGGGGTGAAACCTACCTTGCTCCCCTTTACAGTTAGTATAGGGCTAGGTACAAAATTTTCGAGATCTTCAACATTGGGGAAAAGGAAGTGGCCTGGGTTGACATAAACAACATTGTTGGCATCTGTGACATAACCTATTTGGTTTGTAACATCTCCCAAGGCAGAATCACCAACAAATATGGCATCCATACTTGCATATACCTTAAAATTTGGGTTGTGGGGTTCAGTAAGCAAAACGGACATTTGCTCATTGAGAGAGGGAAGAGTAAATAGGTCAAGTTCAACTGTAGGAACATTTTCTTCCTCCTTTTTTGTCTTCAGAACTGGTTCATTTTCTAAATCTTCCTTATTAACTTCATCAAAAAGAGTGTCTATTTCAGAAAGATCTGGAGTTTCATCTAAGCGAATTTTTCTTGGTCGACCTGGTCCTCGCTTTTTTTTCCTCCAACCTCCTCTAACACCCTTGGGTGCTTGTCTTGAAGCTTTGGGTGTATAATTTTCATTGTCAGGAGTTTCTTTCAGCTTTCTTCTGTATCCTCTATGATTTAATGTGGGACTAGAGCCATTTGTTTCGGTGGCACTAAATACTCCTGGCTCTACTGAACGCTTCCTCCCCCTTTTCTTCATTTTCATGTTGAGGAAAGGAGGAGTTTCTGCTACACAATTCATGTCAGGCAAATTAGGTTTTAATACCTGCTTACGACTCTTCTTTGTCTGTGAAGGCTTTAGAGCTCCAGTTTCTCCACTTGATACACTCTTTCCCTTCTCTTTGGTTTTTGTACATAATGACAAAGCAGAACTCGCATTACAATCTGCAGCTTGCAAGTCATGTAGCTTATTTTTTGACTTTATATTAGCAATTTTTTTAATCAGTTTTAGATTTTGCCCATTTACTTTTGTTATCTTCTCTTGTGCTTCAAGAGTTTTAGATACTGAAGTATTCTGACTCATGCTACAAGATGGCGGCATGTTTCCTCCTGTAATCTGTACAGTGGTTATGCCATTTATATTTGATGCTGTTGTTGTTGTTGTTGCTGTTGGTACTGCTTGAGAACCACTAGGAAGTGGAAGTATCTGGCGGGCATTACCCAGAGGAATAACATTTCTTGACCCAACAGACTTCATAACTATTCGTGGTCCCACACTGACTATTGGTAATGAGTTTGATGTCGACTGATGCACTATAACCTTACCCATGCCAGGATTACCAGCATGATGGAACTGATGTACTTTATGGTATAGGTTACCACTAGATGTTGTTACTAGCTTCACTGTACTAGATTTTGCCTTTGTATTTATGTTAGAATTTGATATGTCACCATTAGATGTCCTAACAGCAGACTGTCCACTAACCTTAATTACAAAATTTGTTGCCGTTTTCAGTGCATCCCTATTATTCCCTGTCCTTTCACCAACAGGATTATTATGTATTATTTTAGAAGCCTTGTTCACTTTAACAATACCATGACTTTTCCTTAAATGACCGCTCATGCTATCTACATGCACCCACATGGAGCAATGTACACATCTCAGCATTCCTATCTCAATAAGCTTCATCTCATGCGTAAGATCTAACAGAGCTTTCTCAGCTAGATGGCGATGGTAGCTCTTTGACGAAGGAAACCAATGACCACAGCAGTAGTTCTGGCGTTCCAGGCCCCCTAAACCAACTAGCTTGATTGGAGAAACACGGCGTCTGGTGGTATCTGAGTTAGCAGGAGATTCACAAGTGGTTAAGGAAGCAGGAGTTGTAACAGTTGTCACAACCACACTTATGGTAGATGGTCCACCTGCCTCTGCAGTATTTGCCATAGCCTGTAAAAATCAAAAATTTTTTTATAAAAAAGCAGTAAACATAAATTACTAGGAAAAATATATACTTACCCACATCCCTATTGTGAGTTGGCTATCGGAGAATGCAAACATGTAAACCCTTTCCATATAGAACTTGGCTTTAATAGGTTTGACTGATCCATGATGAACACAAATTTGATAAATTTAAAGACAGAAAAATGAAAAACAGGATGCTATGGTAACATACATTGCCAAGGGCCATGATACGCTTACCCATAAGTTGCTATCCAGAGTGACCACACCTAATTCCCTGTCACACAAGTTTAATTATTCATTCACAGCTCATGATAGAAAAATTGTATGAAAATTGTAGTAGATCAACAAACTAAATATAAAGTAACGGGAAGAGCAACATAACCAGGTTGAATCTGTACAGTAGTGAGTGGCCTTGAAACAAAATGTGGCATGTCCAGAAATTTACTGCTCAAATATCTGAGACCCCTGGGACCAACCACATAAGAAGCCAATTTCAGTTTATCTTTGAATTGTTTTCAGCTGTGTAAGTACGTTTCATACTTCTGATTGCATAGAGGAGTAATACTGGCCATCATGGCTTTGTTTTCCAGAGGCCAGAATGTAAACAATTGATTAATACTGCCTTCCCCCTGCTGCCACCTGGAGAGAGTTTGTAACTGTTTCTGTAACATATTATTATTATTATACTTGATCGCTGTTTCCCGCGTTAGCGAGGTAGTGCCAGGAAACAGACGAAGAAAAACCCACCCCCCGCATACACACATATATACATACATGCACACATATACATAGTATATTTTATTGTATTCTTTTAATTCTATAGATGTTAGCAATGAGTATCTTAATAAGATTTAGACTTTAATTTTTTTGTTTCCCCTAGACATACCAGGGAAATGGGTAGGGATACCAGGTACAGCATGGAATGGGTTAACACAGACTTAGTGAAGTCTGCATCCTGTAGCCAGCATTACATGATAAAATGTGTCAACTACACAATACAGGTTAAAAGTTTTTATAACTTATCACTTATGAAAGCTGCTCATATGCAGAGACAGCACTTCATACTTGGGACCCCATTTATTCTTTATTTTCTAACCTAATTGCTTCTCCTGCCTTGGCAAGGATATATCACGAAAAATGAACAATGACCTTATTTGCATATCTTCACCCTCTAGCTGTCTTGCTTAATGAACTGAAATCTGCTAATCATTCTGTGACGTTTAATTTGTTGAGGTTTACAAGCTTTTCTGTGTTATAACTTAAGTGTCAACATGCCTTAAAATAGGGAGTTAAATACAAAAGATATCCGAGGTATGAGAAATAAAAAAGATGATTTAGTTTATATGTAAAACTGGGAGAGTTAACTTAGTTTTGAGTACAAAACTTGCACAGATTTTGAAAGCATTTGGATTTTCTTCATCCACAAATGGAACAAAATTGCTACAAAAACAAAATTAAAGCCAGTTTTACTAAAATGTGAGTAAGAATGAGAGTAACTATGAAAAAGTAATACAAAATCAGTGATGTTATGGATACAGGTTGGTTACTATAAACAGATATAACAAAATATTGATGAAAAGGATGACAGATACCCAATTCTCATTTGATATTGTCACAAAAGAGATTCTGAAGTTAATAAACAAGTGGTAAGCATTAAAAAGTCTTACCCAAAGAAATTGGACTATCAATGATGAAATGATTAGGCACAAGTAAATGTCACTGCTTTCAAGAACACAGTGTAAATGCCTAATAAATTTTGAAGGAAGTGGAAAGAATATAATGATTTCTTCTTAAACTTATTTGCTGCTTACAGCTTCAGCAAGCCAGCATCAATTGTAAGAAAATGAAAACATAAGTATGGTATAAGTGATACATAATAGAAGAGTGAAACGCTCTACAAAAAACATACCCAGTCAAAATGATACAAAAACACTTGAGTAAAAAACCTTAAATATTCTGTGAAAATATACTTAATCAAAAAGATGCAAAAATTCATGGGCATATAAAAAACATTTAATGAAAACAGATTTGGTCAAAATGACACAATAACAAATGGGCAAACCTAGGACCTGGGTCAATGATCTACCACTTCTCTAACATCCCTAGATATAATAAATACAGTACTTTATTCAGGCTTGATGAAGATATGATACTTAATGGGAATGTTTTGTTGAGTCATTAAGAAATTAACTCTCATGAAATTAGTACATACATAGTAATCCTGTAAATTCCACACTATCTTGGAAACCCACATTACAGAAATAGAAATCTGCCTTTAAGAAACAGCGAGTCCTGTTTAGATGTTAAAATTTCTTTTCTTCTAAACAGTTGTTCTATTCATGCAAAGGACTGATCCGTCCTTGTAAGAAGTACTGCTCTCACATCTCTGGTGGTTCTGGGTCTGCATCCTTACTTGACAGAGTTGAGTTGAAAGCAGTCCAACTTATCAACTCCCCCAAGATAACTTCTAAACTTGACCCACTTGCCATATGCTGCATTGTTGGTTCACTTTCCCTTTTCTACAGGTATTACTTTGGTGTTTGCTCTGAGAGCTGGCCGCTTGTGTGCCCGTACCATTAGTTAGACCATGCAACATTCAGCAAACTGTTATAATATATGATTACTGTATGGCCATTGATAACACATGGGTGGGCCATTAGGATAAATGTTTCTTTCCCTACTCCTCACAGCTTTGGAACTCTCTATCAACTTGCATCTTTCCCAATAACTATGACCTTGCACTTTTTAAAAGACAGATATTTTCACTTCCTTCAGAATTCATAAAAATTTTCTTTGTCTCTTCTTTTTCCTTTTCATTAACTATTAATTTTTTTAAATCCCTTTTCCCTATCTTCCTTTATACACATCTCTAATTTTCTTATCTTCTGCTATTATGCAGCGTATGCTTTGTGTATCTTAATAAGCACTGTTCAGTATATTTTTTTGGCCCTCAACCCTTAAACCTACACTTCCACTAAAACTAGCAATACTCCATTGTAGCTGTTCAAACTACAGACATTTCCAGACCATGGAGTGCTGGATTATAAAGGTTCAACCTATATCTCTTTGTAAAATTCCATGGTATTCCAGCAAAATTAATAGAGATGATTGAAAAGATGATTTCAAGTTCATAACACTACCCTTTATCCATTTGATTTGTTGTGATGCACAGATTATCATGTACCATTCTCTTCTTCCTATGCTGTAAAGTTTGAGTTCCTTCAGCACTTTCCTTTATCCCTTCAGTTTTAACCATGCACAGATTATCACATACCATTCTCTTTTTCTTAAGCTGTAAAGTTTGAATTCCTTCAGCACTGTCCTTTAACCCTCAATTTTTGCCATGCCCAGATTATCATGAACCATTCTCTTCCTCCTAAGCTGTAAAGTCTAATTTCCTTCAGCCTCTTTGTGGAAGTCATATTCCTTTCCCTTGATTCTGCTTGTGAACTCAATCTGAATTCTAACTTCCATTTGTTTGGTTGACGACCACAAAACAGCAGTTTTAAAATCTACTTCTTATGGTTATGTATTTTCATCAATAGTTTTTTGTCTCTTACAGTGAATGTTCTAAATATCATACCACTCATTACTTGGCTTGATACTGATATCTTCTAAAAATGCTATTTGAATTCTAATTTCTCATTTACGATGATTTCTATATCTTTAATCTTTGTTTCATACTCTGTTACTTTCCCTATTGCACATTTAAGTGGTGTCATCAATGTCCTGTTGATGCTTCCATAACTTATTCACTTTTTTCTTTTATAGTTAATTGCAATTTCCTGCAATAGTGAGGAAGTGCCAAGAATACACACTAAAAAAAGAAAGCATCATTTGCTCACATCTATTCTCTAGTTGTCATGTACAATCACCAAAGCTTCAGCGTCCTATCAACAACCATGCCACATAGACCTTTCTGTGGATTCCCCCAACTGCTTCATAAGCCTTGGTTCTGTCCACCTGAGAGCAAGTTGCCCCCTTGTACCACATCATTCCAATTCACTCTATCCCATGCATGCATTTACTCAACTTCCATCAGGAACACTTTTGCCAATTCACAGATTGTATCTTGGTCTTTTTGCACCTCTTTTTGATCTTATTTTCATTGTCTACTGTCAACATCAATGCACCTGACTACTTATATCTTATGAACCTTCTCTGTAAATGTCTTATACATATCATTCTCATCAGGACAGCTGAGGCTAACATCATTCCTTATGGTACCCCCAAAAGAACATTAACATCTAATGCTCAATCTGCTAGCACTTTAAATACTCTGTTTGTTAATAATTCTGTGATCTCCCTTCCAATCTTGCCCTTGATGTTCCATTTTGCTACTTCATCTACTAAAAGTCTCTACTCTTGCATCAAAATTTTCTCTATGTTACTGTAAGGAGTTAATAATTTGGTTTCCACACTTTTTCCCAGCACAAATTTAAGCTTAATCAGATTTTCTTGTATGTGTCCTTTCATCCCTCTTTCAATCTTGTATTATGTGTCAAGCATACTTGCCTAAACCACTCAAGTATACTGTTTGCTTGAAATGTATTTCGTGTGTTGGTGTTACATATGCCATTCTGTGAAAATGTGCTATTTTCCTTTTGTCCAGATTCTGTCGTCAGTAACATCACTAGTTTCGCTACTGCTATTTTCATCCTCTCCTGAAAGAAGAATGTCTGGTTTAAAATATATAGAGCTTTAGAGTTGAAGGGACATCACTAGTTTTGCTACTGCTACTTTTATCCTCTCCTGAAAGAAGAATGTCTAGTTTAAAATATATATAGCAGTAGAGTTGAAGGGACAAGGAGGATAAGTCAACCATAAAAGAGATAAATAGCTGCAGCAAGAGAGTGATTCAGACTAGGAAATTTCTGACATTGAAGGAATGACTGGAGATGAGAAGGAATGGAAGCAATTTTGTGTGAAGGTGGTATGAATTGAGACACTGGTCTCAACTGATAAATGAACTTACTGAGTAATATGAAAAAGTAAGGAGCGCTTTCATATGTCCATTAGCCCATGTTGCACTTCAACCCACCTGGTAAGCTTTGCAGGTGTGTGTGAGTTATGTTGATGGGGCTGTATGTACTCCCAACAAAAAACAAAATTCTTAAATGTTTGTGTTAGACAATATGACATAATGGAAAAAGGATCTTGATAAATGCTCGAGGGTCTTGCCTCATATTGGCAGCCTTGCTTATATATAATTCTCAATGTGAGTAAAACAGTATAAAATGTAAAGTGTGCTTTCTTTTCTATTAATTATAATGCATTTTATTCATTTTTCATACTGTACGTAATAACTGTACAGAACAGCTACCATAATCATTACAAAATGTGCCTCACATTCACACTTACTAATCCTATCGACAAAACAGGAGTCAAGGGGTTCATATCAAATCCATCAGACCCATCCATAAAGATAAACTGGGTGTACCTCATCTACCCAATTCATTTGGAAATGAAGTTCTGATAGCAGACAGATAATCTCAATGTACAATATCAAAAAACTGTACCTCACAATTTAACATTACAGTAGTTCCTACTTATACAAAACAACAGGGTAAACTGACCTTTGAACTGTCCATAATGATAGTGTCTTCTTAACACAGGCTTATTAGTTTATTTGCTGGACTATCTTCTAATGCAATCTGAAACAGAAACATCAAAATTGTAAAATTTTCATGTCACTTAAGGATTTCCCTGTTAAATTACTTACAACAAAATATTCTTTATGATGCATACAAATATCAATAAACAATTACAAAATAAAAAACACTTGTGTTTTGTAACTATGCCTTTATAATGTACAGGGGCTATACTCCATACATAAAATTTCCATTTCAATGAAGATTTACACTTTGAAAGTTCGGCAGAGGCCATCATTATCTGCAAGGTGAACTTGGTGGGCAGCAGCTAGCCATGTCCAGCCCATAAACATCTACATACAATCTTAACCCCCTAAAAATGAAGCCCAAAAATTTAGGGGGGGCCCTCATATGGGGATTTATCAAATAATTAAATAATATATGTATGTCAGTCTTATAAATTCATAGGAAACATCAAGAAAAATTAAGAAAAACATTAAATTTAGGCAACTTAACTTATTTGGTGCTGCACTGACATTTAAAGTTCATGCGGCAGCCAATGGTGCATTGACTGTTTCACTGCTGCTCCCTTAACACATAAAATGAATATCACCTCAGCATCCAACCACTAACATGCCTAGTTATGTATCTCACATATATATTTGTTTTCATTTCATAATAACAACACTTCACACTTTTGGAGACTCTTTGTAACATGATACCCAATGAATAATAGATAATAATTATGTAAAATGTCTGACAAAGCACCACATAATTTTCAGATATAACATATATTCAATAAGATTTATTTACATTCTTTTCTGATAAGTACCTTATTTGGTTTTATAGAAAGGATTGTTTATTCACAGCATGATACTCAGTGAATACCTGGTGAAGTCTTTGTGGGTCTTCTAACACAACGGCTCAAGCTGGGCCCAGGGTGTTGGGTTGGGTCGTTGATTGACCAAGCTGTTGGAAACCAATACCCAGAGGCCTAGATATTTGTCCAAGGCACTCTTGAGTTTTCCTACTGTGCATCTCACAGTGTTTCCAATGACAGCAGGTAAGATGCTGAAGAATCTCAGGCACCAGAAAGGTTCTCTCTTTTTGTGCATAATGCACATTTGGATTTCAGACATATTCTATAAAAGTCTTCTTACATTTGCTCTCCCAAACTCAGACGCCAGCTTGTGTAAATTCTCACTCGAGTCTGTCACCAGAGCCATGCCATCAGCAAACAACAACTGACTCAACTCCAAAGGCACCCCCATTCCTAAAAGACTGTAAAGCTTCCCATCTCTCTAAGACCCTGACATTCAACTTCCTTACCATTCCATCTATAAACAAATTTTACAGCCACAGTGATACCATACACCTGTGCTGCTAATCCAGTCAACTGGTGTCACTCACCCTCTTTTCTTCCTACTGCAAACATGTCTTACACTCTTGGTAAAAACTTTTCACAGCAACAATTGGTTTTCCTTCCACATCATATAATTCATAAACCCTCCAAAAGCACCTCCATCAACCCCATCATATGCTTTCTCTAGATCTATAAATGTCATACACAAATCCTCTGTCTCTAAGTATTTCTCACACAAATTCTTCAAAACAAACATTTGATCTACATATCCTTTACCATTCCTGTAGGCCACAATGTTCCTCCCTAATCTGATGCTCTGCACACACCTCCATGCTCTCAATAACCACTCTCCCATAAAATTTAAAATGTATACTCTGAAAATATATTCACTTTTGAACCTCTTGCCTTTATACAATGGCACTATACAGGCATTCCACAAACCCTTAGGTACCTCAATATGAGATATACATGTAGTGAAAAATTCAAACTAACCAATGATCACCACTGTCACCCCTCTAAGTAAGATTTTCTTCTTTAGATATTCCTGGTACTTCCTCACATAAGCCTCCTTTCCAAGCTCACTCACATTCAAACTTCATACTATAAAAGGTATTCATCATAACTTCTCTTTTCACCATAATGCCATGGCTCTCATTTTGCATACCTCCACCACCTAAACACCCAACATCAGCCACCATATCATCTACTTAATACATACAATAACCCTTCAAAATACTCCATCTACTCTTTACCTCTTCCTTATCTATTACAGCTTCCCAATCTGCTCCCTTCAATGGTGCTCCCATTTGTTCACTTGTTCTTACACTATTCACCTTACTCCAATTTATTTTCATATTCTCCCTGAAGTTTGCCAAGTATCTCATCCTAACTCATTTGCCCTCATTTTCAGCTTCTGCACCTTATTCTTGACCTCCTGCCACTTCATTTTGTAACTCTCTCAATCACTCACACTCCTTCATTGCACGAAAAACCCATAAAACTCTCTTTTCTCTATCACTAACAACATAACTTCCTCATTCCACCACACTATACCCTTCTTCACACGACCATATCCCACCTTCCACATGACACAGGCTTCTCTTGCATATCTAAGCAATGCTTCCCTAAATACCTCCCATTTCTTGTCCACACTGCAAGTTAAATTTACTCAAGCCTTTTGCCATTCTTCATCTATCTTTCCTGGTATCTCCTCACGCAAGCCTCCCTTTTACGCTCACTCACTTTCACCACCCTCTTCTAACCCATATGATTTCCTTTTTCTATAAACTTTCACCCATGACCTAACAAGCAGTGATCATCCATCCCACCAGCTACCCCTCTCTGCACATTTACATCCCAATGCCTCTATTTAGCACGCTTAAGAATTTGAACACAATCCAATAGTGCCCATATATCATCATCCCCCTTCACTAATTCTGCTTTTGCATATTACTCTTTGGTATTAAAATCATCCATCACTATTACTTGATCCATCACATCATAATTGCTGACATACTCACCATGCTCTTCCTAATCAACTCACCTTTCTTCCTCACACCATGTTATAAAAAATATAAGCAATAACAATCATCCACCTCTTGTGATCTACTTTCATTCTTACTCACATCACTCTGGGGCTCACTTCTTCTATTCATTCACACATTCCCACAATTCCTCCTTCAGCAGGAGTACCAATGCTTCCTTTGCTTTTGCCTCCATCCTTACGACAGACTTCACCCTTAACACATTCCTACACTATTCTTCCCTCTTGCCTTAGTTTCAGTCAAGAGCCAATCCATTCAGGTTCCTCCTCCTTTATAATTATTTATCCTTTCTTCTTATCTCGATTACATCCATGAACATTCAAACATTCCAGCCATAGCCTTCAAGGAAGATGAGCACTCCTTATTTGACTCCTTCTTCTGTTCCATCTTTACGAAACTGATATACAAGAAGGTTGGATTTCCAGCCTCCCATTTCAGTAAGGTAATTTAAGCTCTTTTGACTTATAAGGAAAACCATTGGTCAAATATTCATATTTGAATGTTGCATTCCTCATTCAGGATTCCTGTACTTTTTTCCTTTCATAAAGCTCTATTGGCAAGTTTATAATGAAAAAGAAAATGAGGAATCTTTACTTTTCTATAATAACTCCTATGACACACTCAACACTAGTTACAGAACCACTCTAGGCAGGCAAGGATTAAGTGGCCTTTAACATATAATACTATAAAGTTGTCCCTAAGTTTCAAGGATTCCATTACTGACATTTTTGCATTCATGGATTCCACTGTTCTGACATTTTTGCATAAGGGAATATACCATCAAGATGGTTCTTCTATGATCATAATGCAAACAATGTGAAAATATTTCTTACCACTTGTACTGTAAGGGTAGGGTTGATAGAGCAACGTGTTACACAGCTTCAATTGCATATGTGCTACTCCTATTATGGCCAAACAAGAACAGACGGATGTTCTCTTTAAGATACTTCAAATCTTTTTCCATACGTCATTCAGCATCCTGAGGTGAAGATAAAAATTTTGTGATTTTCTGATATTTTAGAGGAATTATAAATCAAAAAAATATTATTTCTCTAAAAATATATGACAAAATATGCAGTCTGTAGGGGAGGAGAGGCCCTGGGAAGTGAGTTAATTGTTGCATGCTGATGTTACAGCACTGGAGGCAGATTCAAGAGAGAAACTGCAAAAGTTGGTGACTGAATTTGGAAGAGGGTGTGAGAGGAGAAAGTTGAGAGTGAATGTGAATAAAAGCAAGGTTATTAGGTTCAGCAGGGTTGAAGAACAAGTTAGTTGGGTTGTAAGTTTAAATGAAGAAAATTGAAGAAAGTGAAGTGTTTTTGACACCTGGGAGTGGACATGACAGCAAACAGAACCATGGAAGTAGAAGCGAGTCATAAGGTGGGGGAGGGGGCGAAGGTTCTGGGAGCGCTGAAAAAAGTGTAGAGAGAAAATGTTATCTCGGAGGGCAAAAATGGGTATGTAAGAAGGAATAGTTGTCCTAACATTATTATATAGTTGAAAGGCACGGGCTATAGACAGGGTTTTGCAGAGTAGGGTGGATGTACTGGAAATGAAATGTTTAAGAATATGTGGTGTGAGGTGGTTTGATCGAGTAAGTAAAAAACGGGTGTGAGAGAGATGTGTGGTAATAAAATAAGTGTGGTTGAGAGCAGAACAGGGTGTGCTGAAATGGTTTTGGCATATGGAGAGAATGAGTGAGGAAAGGTTGACAAAGAGGATATAAGTGTCAGAAATGCAGGGAACAAAGAGAATGGGGACACCAAATTGGAGAGGGAAAGAAAGAGTGAAAAAGATTTTGAGCGATCAGGGCGTGAACAAGGAGGGCGAAAGGTGTGCATGGGATAGATTGAACTGGAATAATATGGTATACTGAGGTCAACATGCTGTCAATAAACTGAACCAGGGCATGTGAAACATCTGGAAAACCTTGGAAAGTTTTGTGGGGCCCGGATGTGGACAAGGAGCTGTGGTTCCAGTGCATTACACATGACAGCTTGAGAATGGATGTGAGCGGATGCAGCCATTCTTCATCTGTTCTTGGTGCTACCTCACTTATGTGGGAAGTAGTGAACAAATATGAAAAAATTATAATTAAAACACCTACTAATCCAAGACTGATTAGACATATCTGTGCCTTCAACTTAGATGCTGAGTGCCAAGTAAATAGAGAATACAGCTTCATCTGTTGATGCAGGGGTTTAACTTGAAATTCGGGTTACCATTTGGGTCAATGCATCCCCCTGGAAACCCAAGGTGTAACAATGGGGATATCTATGCCACAGGTTGGAAACCCCTGAGATAAGATACTAAGTGAAAAATATCAGAGCTTTAAAAATATATTTCTGAATATGATATGGTAGCTTGGTGGTAATAGGGTTGGCACACAAACTTGTTTGTTATAAAAAGTATCTTTGAAACATAAAAGAAAAAGTATACAAAATAAATAAGAAATAAAAAAATCTAGACAGCAAAGAAATGAAACCAATACTACAAAACCACAGAAGGCACTCAACACCAAGAGACTGGGAAAATGAACTAATGAAAAAGTATGATTGAAACTGGTACTGTATAAAAGAACAAAGATGAATAATCAATAGTGAACTGCAAATAACTCAAAATTATTAATCATAAGGAGATATCAACCCAGATCATGTTTACTGTTTTCCGAAGGATAAGCAGTAGCAATGAGTGAAAGACATAACAGGATGTTGGGCCTGGTTGTGGACAGGGAGCTGTGGTTTTGGTGCATTACACATGTGACAGAATGCAACCTTACTTCATCTGTTAATGGCATTACCTTGCTAACACGGAAAACAGCAATCAAGTATGAACATTTTTTTTGTATGAATATACAGTAATCCCTTGATTTAACAGACTAATAGGGGAGAGGGGTGTCCGTTAATGCCAAAAGTCCATTAAATCGAATGTAACCATTTTCTGATACAATATACAGTAATACAATATACAGTTCAAATGCTTTCCCTTAACTCCTCTATCACTTGGTGCCATTTTGAACTGTAAGGATTACATAATTATTTAATAAACTTAAAATTTTCTGTACACAACCAGACCACACAACAGCTTACAGCAGACTGAGACCGAAACAAAGCGAGTATTCCCCATGCTACCAAAAACAAGTGTGATATGAAATGTGCATGGTGTGGCAATTGAGATCTTTCATTCTTTTTAGTTTTCTAAATTATCAATTCATGTACTTTCATTTGCCTAGTCCGTTAAATCCAAAATGTTATACCCAGGCCCATTAAATCGAGGTTTACTGTCTATAAATACAAACATACATATACATATATACACATGTACATATTCATACTTGCTTGCCTTCATCCATTCCCAATGCCACCCTGGCCCACAGAAAATGGCACAAATGCATGAAGGAAAAGAAAAAGGATAACATATACATTCTCTTCTTTTCCCCATATCTTCTTTTCTCTAAGGCTGAGCCTTAGAAGAAAAAATCCTATCTTGGCCCCCTTCTCTGTTCCTTCTTTTGAAAAAGCAAGACAGGTGGGGAGGATTTCCAGCTCTCCACTCCCATCCCTTTTAGTCGCCTTCTACGAAAAGCAGGGAATACGTGGGCAGTATCCTCGATGGCTTCAACCAATCCTTTTCTGGGATATAACCATAGCATCTGACAGGGTGTGGTAAAAGTCTGCCTTCTAAAGTCCTATCCTTTGGTTTTATTGCTTCTCACTTCTCTAATGCATAGTTACCTCTCTGGCCATTCCATCCCAGTAGATGAAGCGATTTCCTCCAACTACCATAACAATAGTGGGGTTCCTCAGGGTTCTGTTCTATCACCTAATCTCTTTCTTCTCTTTTCTACTTCTAATCCTGTTCACTCTGATGCTGATGATTCCACTTCAAAAACTCACGGTGAGGTATTCTTAAGTTCACTATAACGAGTTCCCAAGCATCAGTTCTTTCTCGAACCCTCCTCAATTTCTTCCATCACAACCTTCCATTTCCTCCTACATAGAAAACTGTGAAGATTCCCTCATAAATAGACAACTTTACAATCACATCACAGCAGCCTGACATCACTTAAGCAATGCCAAACTTGCAATACTATTTCACAGAACCAGGCCAATTGCTAACCCAGAGCAAAATGTCTGCATCTCACCTTTTTAACCCAAGAAAAACACAAATCCAATTTGAAACCTCCCATCAGCTTGAATAGCCAATCACTCCCACTCCACAAAACAACAACTATTCTGGGTATCACATATGACATACATAAACATTTACTTCCCAAACCACAAACATCAACACAAAAGATACAAACTAAAACCCTTGGAATATTGACTGGTGCCAGAAATGGGCTTGATAAAGAATCCCTATCATCCTCAATAAAAAATTCATTCTTTCTTTCCTAACCAAAACCTCAACCACCTGTCACTCACCATGTCAAAAGTAAATGTAACAAAACAGCAAACCATACAAAACAGAACACTTTGAACAATCACTAGCTGCCTCACAACCACAAACACTCAACATTTACTCAAACAAATTTCCCACCCACACAATTCCATCTCAATATGCTTGACACTCAATTCTCTGCAAAAGCAATTGACACTTCCCACCCAAAATACTTCAAAATTCCCACAACTAACTCCCAAATAAACAAAAAAATGCCTACCCCTGCCTCACACTTTAATAACCTTTACTAACAGATCCTCACGTCCACAGTAAACATAGCCTTTACAAAGCTCAGAAATGCCCAAAACACTGAACACATACTGCTTATGTGCCCTGCATTTTCCCTACAAAGAGACATGCATCACGACACTTTATGAATTATGTTCTGCCTGGTGGAATGGTCAGGTCCTTAGGTGTTGATGGAGTTTCTTAAAGCTAATGGGGATGCCTGGAGTAAGAAGTAAGGAGTATGTACATATATGATTACTGTTTGTGGGTTATAGGAAGATAGGTGTTGTGTTGCTGCATCTCTTAACTAACATTTTGTGTCTATATGTAATATATATATATATATATATATATATATATATATATATATATATATATTCATGTGTGTGTGTGCAATAAATTACCTATCACACACACTCCTTCTGTGGTTATACTATTATAAACATTAATTCCACATCAATCAAAATCTCTGATTACAATAACAATGCTGTTGTGAAGTCCTTCTTTCCTTAGATATTGCAATAATCTTCAAAGTCATTCAGTATTCCCATATTTCCAATGCCTCTCTGGGAATATGCAACTTATTCACAATACTTTTCCCTGAGATTCATTCTCATATACATTTCTCTCATATTTCTATATCATGGAGCACTTATTTGTATTTACAATAAAATTAATTAACCTTATGTGAATTCTTTTCTTCTAACTTAACCTTTTCACCTGTAACTGTTTATCTAGCCATATCAACATGATTGTTGTTCAAAAATTGTATCGTTCGCTCAACAACCCTCTGACTTCAAGTGAAAACTGATTGCAAACAGCAGGTAAACACATATCATAGCACAGGAGTTACTTATGACAATCGTTTCAATGTTCCATTAAAGGTAACACTCAGTTGGCGGTGAATCAATCAGCATTCAAAACTTTCAATGAAGCAGGTGGAATACAACTGCCTTGCATTACGCCATATACCACTCATGGTTCATGAGGGAGCACAGGCCCTCATACCTGACAGTGAAACAAGAAGCATATACGTTCTGTGTGGTGAAATAAGGAAAGCAAAGTCTTCATGTTTTATATTAAAACGAGTAGTATTTACGCACTGTGCTGTGAAGTAGGTAGTAATCACGTTTTATACCTGTTGGTAAGGCTTGTCATGTTTTCATACCCAACCGAAAATACTGCTCCACATAACTAAATCACTAAAATACTAATCAAGTAATTTCTGACATGAAACACGGAACTGCAACACGCTTGACAGAATGACACTTGTTCCCATAAGTTTCTGTGATGGCAAGGTGCCTTAATATGCATTTTAACCCGAGCCGAAACCTTATAACAGAATAACGGAGTAGTGAAAGTTGCGTGACAGAGTTGCAGGGGCGAGTGAGGTGGGGGGGGGGAAGAGCACTGCCCTATATGTTGAGTCTGTACGACATCAGCCGTCTGTATGACCTGCCTTCACCTGTCACCCACCACAGGCACTCAAGCACTGAGTTCGGTGACACCTGTGTGTGCAAAGGGTCAGTAAGGGCTGAGTGTGTGTGTGTGTGTATGTGTGTGTGAGTGTAGCGGGGGGTGGGGTAGGGGGCCGGGGGTGCCCCTCTGGGTGACGGAGGTAAACAAAGCGCCATGCTGTGTTGTGGAGCTGGCAGCCCACCACCACCACCAGCGGCCTCTGCTTCGCCATACCCCCCTCCCCGCCAATATCACCTACCACTTCCCAGGCGTCCTAAATCGAGGGAGCGCCTTCTTACCTATCTGACGCTGTCCTGTTTCATTTTATACGGTCTTGAGGATCCACCGAGTGAAGATCAGCGTCCAGCGACGTATAGGAGCCATTAAAACTTGAAAATTAGAACGAGCGGTTCCACTGGTTTGTTTAGGCGCGCTATGTCCTCAACACTGGCTATCCGAAACTAATATTCACTGCATTTTCTGGTCTTCATATTTTTCTCACTTGTGACACAATGCAAGAAGCACATATTCCGAGGGTACGTAATTTGACAAATAATTTGAATGCCGTATTTCAGTGTAAAAAAGGCCCGTATTTGCGTTTCAGTATGTAAAATCGGCACGACAATGGGAGATAGGACGATCTGCGTCTCGAACAGCCTCAAGGCCATCGATCCGGCATTGCGCCCTCTGCAGTGTTGCCAGATGCCAGCAATGGGAGTTGATGTAAGCAATTATTGTACAACTACATTGCAAAGTAGATGGTTATTCCACTTCCCTTGTCCATTGTAGCAACCGCAGTAGCCGGAGTTAGAGTCATTTCGGTATATCTGTCCGATATAGTTGGCTTTCTTCATTCACTGGCTCCCTTCAACACACATCTCAAAAAGAACTGCATATTTAAAACTTATTTTACTCTTCTTTACGCAATATGTTTGCCTGTCAACGCAAAGTAGGTAAACCTAAGATAATATCCTAATTGACTGAACTTGTACAAAGGATATCCGTCATGGGAAGGAAATGTATAATGGGAAATACCTGTGCATTTTTGACTTGGCATCTGGAGCGCTGCGCATACAAAGATAACTTGCATAATTACATTGCTTTTACATTCTGCGTCAAAGCCAAGTTGTCATGTTTGCTGTAAATAAATAGCCTGCAAATCAGGTGTGTTTCGTGCAACAGTTTTTGTTTTGCAAATATGCAGGTAGGGTCTCTTCCTCCACGGATGACTAGTTGCATTGCTTACTTAACAGGCGGTGGGCTTTTACTTATTCCGTTTAGGTCAATGCATCATGTGAGCGAGATACGATGGAAGAATCGTTCTGTCGGGAGATTACCTTGTGCATATTAATTCAAGCGAAAGGTCACTGTATCTGTTCTGATCAATATGTTCAGTGCAAAGCATACTGATCTGCTGTATCTAATTATAATCGCTCGCGACTCTCGATGGAGCAGATATTCAAAGAGATATCTGGAGAACTTAAAACGACCATAATCAACGTACATAACAGAGCGCATGCATTGAACAGTCAAATAAATTCAGGGTAAACATGGTCAGTATCCTAAGGGAACTCTTCTCCTGATGTCGTCAATCGACCTTTTACTAAAAATATATAAGGGATGACAAACGTTAATTTACCTTATCATTCAAATGATATTTCCTTCGCCTGATCTGCCAGCAAGTAGAGGAAGTAAAGAGCTGATTTAATATATCCTGGTCATGTGAATTTACCTAGGCCACTGGGGTAAAGAAAAACAACTTGTCAGACTGCTTTAATGTAGATCTCCAAATATTTTACAAAATACGATGAAAAATATGAAAATGAAATTATGAAAATACGAAAGATTTGATGTCTGCTGATTTTAAACTACAGATGATATCTATGTGGCAATGGCAACACTGTCTACTGACATCAGAGAAAATGGTTCATTCTAATCCATGTGCTTTTTGGCCGCCAGACTTGTTCAGACAAGTCCAGATGCACATAGTTTGTACATACCCCAAAAATAAAATATGGAATCAATGAAATTTTTCTAAAGAAGAGAATTGAGCATATTACATAAGTTAAGGTGATCCACATGAAACAAATCAAATTCGCTTATCAATCTGATTTTTTTTCTTTTCCTGAACAAACCTTTAACTTCACAAGGACCATATATATCCTGTGATCGTGTATGAAGCCTTAGAATTATCTTAAAAATCGAAATAGGTATTCAACATTATTCGATTAGTGGTTATAACGTTATACTGACTGCCTTAATAACCTAAATAACCCTAATAATTTAGAGGTATCAAGCTTAAATACGCAGCCAAACTTGTCAGCTGATGACATAGCTGTAAAAAGATTGACAACAGATATTGCTGATTTCTTGAAATATTGAAGCTATTGCAACGAAGTAGACGGGAACACAAACTTAACAGATGTCAATCTAGATCTACAATTTTTAAAGAACCAGAAAATTCGTAACATCTGTTCTTTTCGCAATTGTTATTATTTCCACCTCTGAATGATATTGCATCATCTTGGGAACTCGGTCACGAAAACAAACTCTTTTGTGCGAGAAATTAAATCTAATATGGTTTCAGCAGAGGAGTCGGAAAACACTGGGAGAAAGTGACATCTTCCATACTGTACTTAGGCAGCTAGGTCCAAAGATTCCTGCAGCTGGCTGCTTGCATTTTATCTAAAATGTATTCCTATTTTTTTTTATATCAGCGTGCCTGGATCATCAGCACTAGATGATTTGATACATCAGTACGGCGTATGTTTGACTGGTGAACAATATTTCAAATATCGTTGCTGTGACTTTAATACATTGACGCTCCCTCAGGTCAGGTGAGCTTTCTTTACAAAGTGATTTACATATGGGTCAACTTTGGTGTGGCTAGACACCAACCACTGCTGACTTAACGATGCAGAAAAGTTATGGAACAGTTAAGGAGTTTTGAAATTCTACTTCTGTTAAAATGTAGTTCAATTCTGAGCGTAGACAAAATAAAGAAACTTAAGTATATGCCACGGCCAACCGTTGCCGGGAGCGTCCTCTATTTCTAGTCAAACTAAAGACGATAAACATTCAATTTCTCTAACAGGAGATACAGTATAGAGATTTCCAAATATGGAAGTAAACAGAATTACACAATTTCATCCTGAAAATTACTGGTATTTTACATGGCTAGTGTCATCACAGCACAATCAAAATCATGTGCAGGCCTTTCAAGGACCAGAGAAAATAGCTCATCTGGTTTTTAAGGGGTTTAGAAAGGTAACTAGTGTCATGACACTGATCACAAGATCAGCCTGTTTAGCCTGTGCTCTCAAATCATCATTTACTAAACTTTTACACCACACGTGGCATAGATAATGTCACACATAATGATGGCTATGTATTCGAAGGACGATTAGTTAGCAGAGAAAGAAAATATGTTCCTTATGGCAACAGTGTTCGCCTAGCGGTTTGCTGAGGCTCGTTCACTGATCCTTGTGCCGCCGCGTCAGCTGTGCTGGTGAGTTAAAGTGGCTGAGGGCGATGGGTCCGGCGTGTTACTACTTTACCTTGCCTTGGCGTTGCCCAAACTTAATAAATTACTGGACTTATATATATATATATATATATATTATATATGAAGGGGAAGTCGCACTTTAGTAGGGGTTCAGATAATTTATTTAAACCTTTCACTAAACCTGTTTCACGAAGGAAATCTGCCTCATTAGGTGTAAGTCACAAAGTTTCAAATCCCAACACAAGCACAAAGGCTTGTAGTTCATCCGCCGACCGGTCACGATAGAGTAGAAGCTGTTTCTACTCTGGGCATAGCGGTACGAGGCAGACTTCAATCGTGAAACATATTGTGTATTGTCAAGTTTGAATGAATAATGTCACCTCCTACTTAAGTGCGATTTCTCCTTTACAAGATTATCACTGACTTTTTTTTTTTGTTAGCTGAGACGGCACTGACAACTGAGGCTCTA